>JACEEZ010013902.1:0-2500 GCA_016584305.1 Chionoecetes opilio
CCCCTCTCTTTTTTTCTTTTTTCCCCCCTCTTTTCCCTCTCTCTTTTCCCCCTTCTCTCTCTCTCTCTCCCCCCTCTCTCTCTCTTCTTCCCCCCCCCCGTTTCTTCTCCCCCCCCAAAATTGATCCGCATTTTTCGTCTGAAACCTCTTCATTTAGTCCGGACTTCCGGATCCGGTTATTTATCCCTTCCAGGGCACTATTATTTTATTATTATTTTATTTCCCCTCAACCTTTGCGTATTTTTTCCTCTTTCTTCCCTCCTCTTCCTCTTCCTCCCCCTCCTCCTCCTCCTCCTCCTCCCCCCCCCCTCCTCCTCCCCTCCGCCTTTCCCCGGGGGAAAATTTTTCCCGGGTGATCTCGGCGTGTTTCCTCATAAAATATTGTAAAAATGGAAGCGGGGGGCCGAGAGAGAGAGAAAAAGGGAGGGGGAAAGGGAAAGGGAAGGAAGAGAGAAAAAGGGGGGAAAAAGGGGAAAGGAGGTGGGGAATTTAAAATTAAAGATTGGGTTTTAAAAGGGGGAAGGGGGCCCGGGGGGGGTTTTAAAAAGAGGAAAAAAAAAAAAAGGGGGGGTTTAAAAAAAAAAAGAGAAGAGAGAGAGGGGGGGAAAAGAACCCACATTGTGTGCTACTCTATACAGATTATTGAGCCATCAGAGCCTAGTTCAATCGCCGAGGTGGTTAGACGCGGCTCTGTAGTTACGGCAACGGTACTACTGAACAGGGGTGGCGTGCTTGTTACTCCTGATGATGATGATGAGGATGTGGACGACGGGGGAAAAAGCTAATCGTTTTTTGTGAATATTATCATAGTATTTGGTAGTTGCAGCGCTCAAAGTTTTGGGTTACTTTTTTATTTGAATTTTTTCCCGTAATGCTGCTGCCACGACTGATGATGATAGTAGTAGTGATAGAGATAGTACTGATGATACGCTTCTTCCTCTCTATGAGTCAAGGAAGGGTACTAGTCTGTTATTTCGTCTGTGTTTGTGCTATTTTTTAGTCGTCCGCAAACTTTCACAATGTAATACTTGACGGTACTTTTTGATGTCAAGATGGTGATTGCAGGAGAGATTGTTGTAGTAGTATGTGGAGTATTATATATGTTGTAAGTACAGTGTGTAGTAGTATGTATGTTGTAGTAGTATGTGGAGGATTATATATGTTGTAAGTACAGTGTGTAGTAGTATGTATGTTGTAGTAGTATGTGGAGGATTATATATGTTGTAAGTACAGTGTGTAGTAGTTTTATTTGTATAGTATTGGGGGATTTTATATTTGTAAATACTTGGGGTAGTAGTAGTTGTTGTATTAGTATGTGGAGGATTTTTATATGTTGTAAGTACGGTGTAGTGTATGTATGTTGTAGTAGTATGTATGTTGTAGTTGTATGTATGTATTTTTATTAGTATGTTGTTTATGTTGTATAGTTGTATGGTATGTTTGTAGTATGTTGTTTTTTAGTATGTATATTTTTTTTGTTGAAAGTAGTAGTATGTATGTTGTAGTAGTATGTTTGTAGTAGTATGTATGTTGTAGTAGTATGTATATTGTAGTAGTAAGTATGTTGTAGTTGTATGTATGTTGTAGTAGTATGCATGTTGTATTTATGTTGTTATAGTTGTAAAGTTGTTTGGTTTTTTGTGTAGTAAAGTTGTTGTAGTTGTATGTAGTATTTGTATTTGTTTAGTTTATGTTGTATTAGTAGTAGTAGTATATGTATGAGTTTGGTATGTATGTAGTTGTAGAAGTATGTAGTTTATGTAAAGATTGTTGTGGTAATAGTGGATGTCATGGAAACTGTTGCACAAGGCATTATAGGCGAGATGCCAGACACCGAGTACCATGTTTAATGCAGTATTATGTGGCGCCTCATTATCTCTGTGTGGAAATGACGGCATGGTAATCTGATCTGGAGGAGACAATGGGTTGGGTTTTTATATATGTTTTTTTCTCGCCGCGACACTATTTAATTTGATAAGATCGCTGGCGTTGAAGTGATGATACTGAGAGGCGAGAGTAACACTGTGTTGAGAGAGGAAGGAATACTGCGTGGCGCTTCGGGGCTTGCAAGGTTCCGCGCCCGTACTGACTGTTTGGAAATATTAAAGTAATCGTCCAATCCCATTTGTATTTGCATAATTATGTTAAATGATCATTCAAAATACGTAATCCACAAAAAAAAATTCATTTCCACGCCTTATTTCCCTAAAAACATGACTTTTGTATAAATCGCGGGAAAAACAACAGCCCCGTTCCAGCCGTAGCGCGAAACTTGCTGATGACGTCACTGAGAGGCGACAAACTGCATTACACAACCTGCCTCTCCCCCGGCGCACACACCTTCTCCACACATTTATCGTGGTCGTATAGGTCGGGAACGGGTGATAAGCTCTCTGGAAAGGCACAGCATTCTTGCTGCACCCATAAAGGATGCAAGTATATGCCATATCGCAAAAATAATATATCAGAAACACCCAAAATTCTTCAAGTACTATATATA
>JACEEZ010013902.1:7500-22500 GCA_016584305.1 Chionoecetes opilio
GAACAAAAATATACGTGAAAATATAGATAAACATGTTAACATATATTTATAATCTAATACATATACAACTGAATAAACACACAACAACAAAACTACAAATAATCATCGAGGATATTATTCTTTATTTTTGCCTTAAACGAATTTTCGCTGTTAGTAGATCTAAATTGTTCTGGAAGTGATCGGATTTTCGTATATAACGTCACCTCCTTCCCCCCATTGGTTATTAAAGTGCTAAAGTGCACCCACAGACGCGTCCCTCGAGAGAGAGAGAGAGAGAGAGAGAGAGAGAGAGAGAGAGAGAGAGAGAGAGAGAGAGAGAGAGAAGCGTGCCGGCCAAGGAGGTAGAGAGAGACAAAGGCAGTAGCGCGGTGGTTCGTCCTCCAAGGCGGGGGTCGACGCTCCCTCACACGCGTCACGCCCTTGTGTAATACCCGGCCTTCGTAACCAGCCTCCCCCCGCCTGCCCCGCCTCGCCCTGCCCCTCCCGTCCGCCCCGCCCCAGCCCCGTCCCGTCCAGGCTCGCCCGGCCCCGCCTCGCCTCGCTTATCTTATCGCCTCTTTTGTACGTTATCCGTAGTCTTCCTTATCTTGCTGAGCCTACTTCACATCTTTTAAGTTTCTCCCTTCCTCTAGCAGGGCTTTTCCTCCTCTTCCTCCTTCTCCTCCTCCTCCTTCTCCTCCTCTTCCTCCTTCTCCTTCTCCTCCTCCTCCGCTAGCCGTTCTCTTCAATCTGGAGATCTTTACTTCCGTTGTCTCCTCCTCCTCCTCCTCCTCCTCCTCCTCCTCCTCCTCCTCTCCTCCTCTTCCCCTCCCTCCAGCCTTTTTTTATAATGTTCTTTCAACAGTTATTAATCACAGTGACAACAGTTACGCATGGCTTAAAAGCTAGATGAATTAAGGCAGTAAAGGTTCACAGACTGACTAAGGCTGGCTGACTAAGGCTGACTGGCTTATACAAAATTGGAATATTCTACTTTCGCATATTGAAGAAAGTAATAATGATACTTATGAAAACTGATTCCACCAATAAGTATAAAGTCATTGTAAACTCACATTCTTCTCGTTCATATAGACGTTCTTGGCACAGCTCTAGTGATAATAATAACAATAACAATAATAATAACAATAACAATAATAATAATAATAATAATAATAACAATAATAATAATAATAACAATAATAATAATAATAATAATAATAATAACAATAATAAAATAATAATAATATAATAATAATAATAATAACTAATAATAATAATAATAATAACAGTAACTTTATATCACAATTATTTTTCTTCATGTTAGTAAAGGTCAGACAGATTATTTTCATTACTCGTCAATTATTTCTAGTTAATAAGAGAGAGAAATTAGTAATAGTTAGCACTTCTACATTGATTTCTTTTAAAGTTTATCAATAGAAAAAGTTGTTATTCTTTCTCTTGCAGCATTTATATTCAATGCAACTATTTCCTCACATGTATATTAGACCATTTAGTTCGTGTAGTTATATTTTTTACATAAGAACATAAGGAAGCTACAAGCGGCCGTGAGACCTACGCGAGGTAGTTCCTGTTACATACACACAACTAAACAAGACATGGACGCTGTTGATGTATATTTTTATGTCTTAGATTCCTTTGTATTATAATCTTCCTCTTCCTCTTCCTCCATCTTTCCTTCCTCCTCCTAAACTTAACTTCCATTCCTTGTAATTTTTCTCTCACTAGACCTATCCCTGTTCCTCCCATGTCCTGGCTTCCTCCTCCTCCTCCTCCTCCTCCTCCTCCTCCTCCTCCTCCTCCTCCTTCCTCCTCCTCCTCCTCCTCCTCCTCCTCCTCCTCCTCCTCCTCCTCCTCCTCCTCTTTCCTCCACTCCTCCTCCTCCTCTCTCCCTGTTCCTCCCTTGTCCTGCCTACCTCTCCTGTTTTCCTCCTCCTCCCTCCTCCTCCTCCTCCTCCTCCTCCTCCTCCTCCTCCTCCTCCTCCTCCTCCTCCTCCTCCTCCTCCTCCTCCTCTTTCCTCCACTCCTCCTCCTCCTCTCTCCCTGTTCCTCCCTTGTCCTGCCTACCTCTCCTGTTTTCCTCCTCCTCCTCCTCCTCCTCCTCCTCCTCTCCTCCTCTTTCTTCCATAGGCCTTGCTCCTCCACCCTCCAACTTTTCCCCTCCAGCCAGCCATCCTTCATCTGCCTTCCTCCTCTTTGAACAAAACTTCTTTCTTCCTACAAGCCTCCTCCAAGACGCCTTACAATTTCTTCACTTTCTTCTGTCTTCTCTCCAGCCTCTTCCTCCTTCTCTCCATACAGCTCCTCCTCCTCCTCCTCCTCCTCCTTCTCTCCATACAACCCCTCCTCCTCCTCCTCCTCCTCCTCCTCCTCCTCCTCCTACATTCACTTTTCTCCCCTTTCCTCGTCTCTTCTTTGAGCTACTTTCTGGTTCTCAGCCTCGTCAGCAGTCATTGAGTTTATGATCTTTTTTTCCTTCTTTTCTTTGTTCTTCTTCATCTTTGTTCATGTTTTTTATTCCTTCGCTTCTTCCTTCCTGTCTTGTGTACTTCTTCTTCTTCTTCTTCTTCTTCTTCTTATTTTTCTTCTTCTTCCTCCTTCTCTTCCTCCTGCCTGGCTTCTGTTGGTGGAGAGGCCTTTGTGTGGCGGCCCAGCCTCCTCCTCCTCCTCCTCCTCCTCCTCCTTGACTCACGAGCGCGGAGTAGCAGCAGCATTTCCAGGAAGGACCTGAGGCAGCTGTCAATGGTTGTTTCCAGGCTGCCCTCTCTTCTTCCAGTCCCTGCCTACCCCTGCCTCCACCCCTTCCAGGCTGCCCTCTCTTCTTCCAGTCCCTCCCTACCCCTACCTCCACCCCTTCCAGGCTGCCCTCTCTTCCAGTCCCTCCCTACCCCTACCTCCACCCCTTCCAGGCTGCCCTCTCTTCTTCCAGTCCCTCCCTACCCCTACCTCCACCCCTTCCAGGCTGCCCTCTCTTCCAGTCCCTGCCTACCCTACCTCCACCCCTTCCAGGTGCCCTCTCTTCTTCCAGTCCCTCCCTACCCCTACCTCCCCTTCCAGGCTGCCCTCTCTTCTTCCAATCCCTCCCTACCCCTACCTCCACCCCTTCCAGGCTGCCCTCTCTTCTTCCAGTCCCTCCCTACCCCTACCTCCCCTTCCAGGCTGCCCTCTCTTCTTCCAGTCCCTCCCTACCCCTACCTCCACCCCTTCTAGGCTGCCCTCTCTTACAGTCCCTCCCTACCCCTACCTCCCCTTCCAGACTCCCCTCTCTTCTTCCAGTCCCTGCCTACCCCTACCTCCACCCCTTCCAGGCTGCCCTCTCCCCTTCCAGTCCCTCCCTACCCCTACCTCCACCCCTTCTAGGCTGCCCTCTCTTACAGTCCCTCCCTACCCCTACTCCCCTTCCAGACTCCCCTCTCTTCTTCCAGTCCCTCCCTACCCCTACCTCCACCCCTTCCAGACTTCCCTTGTTCCCTTTCCAGCAACGATATCCATGCCACGACTCCATCCAGGCTTTTATTGTCTCTTTTTACCATACCAATCCAGTCTTCTCTATCACCCCAATCTCTTCCAGGCTTTTCCGCCCAACTTTGACTACATATCGTTTTGGGCTCTTCCTTATACGCTCTTCCAGTTCCCCTTCCAAACAATTCTCTGTTAAGCCCTGTTTCCATGCCCTCTTTTCCCCTTCCAGCCCCTGTTTCCATGCCGCCTCTCCCTTCCAGCCTCCTCCCTTCACTGCCAAATCACCAGGCTCCCTTGTCCCATCCATCTCTGCTGTGTTCATTTGCAGCCCTTTTTCCTCCCCCTCCCTTCCCTTCCCATCCTATCCCTTCCCTCCCCTCTCATTCCCTTCCCCTACCCTTCCCTTCCCCACCCTTCCCTTCCCCACCCTTCCCTTCCCCACCCTTACCCACCCTTCCCTTCCCTTCCCCGTCCTTCCCATCCCTCTCCCTCCCCTTCCCATACCCATCCCTTCCCTCCCCTCTCATTCCCTTCCCCTACCCTTCCCTTCCTCACCCTTCCCTTCCCCACCCTTCCCTTTCCCTCCCTCCCTCCCCTACCCATCCCTTCCCTTCCCTTATCCTCCCTTCCCCTCCCTTCCCTTCCCTTCTCTTCCATCTTGCGCCTAAACCCTCCTGCTTACGATTGATTTGCCGCCTTAATTGTTGTAGTAGTTGTTGTTGTTGTTGTTGTTGTTGTTTTATTGTTGGTTTGTTTATGCCACTGCTGTTATCCTTATTGGCATTATTGTTAGTGTTGTTTGTTATTATTATTATTATTATTATTATTATTATTATTATTATTATTATTATTGTTTATATTATCATCTTTTTTTGTTTTGGTTGTCTGTGTTTGTAAGAATATATTATCTGTTATGTTTTCTACTACTACTACTACTACTACTACTACTACTACTACTACTACTACTACTACTACTACTACTACTGCTGCTACTACTACTACTACTACTACTACTACTACTACTACTACTACTACTACTACTACTACTACTACTACTACTACTACTATAGGGTTGGGCAGGGTGTGGTGTGGTGTGGCTCACGTTACAAGAAGTAACGGATTCAAGCTGGAAAAGCGTAGATTAAAAAAAAAAATAGGGAAAAACTGGTTCACAAATAGGGTGGTAAATGATTGGAATGGGCTCAATAGACAGGTAGTTAGTGCAGAGTCATTAGACAGCTTTAAAGGGAGGCTAGATAAATTCATGGATGGGGATGAAAGGTGGATGTAGGTAGTGTTAAGTAACAGGAACTACCACGTGTAGGTCTCACGGCCTCTTGTAGCTTCCTTATTTTCTTATGTTCTTATGTTCTTTTGTCAGCTCCTCATTAGGAACCTCATAATGTCCACGGTAAGAACTCGCCACCTTTCACTAAGCCCACCACCACCACCACCACCACGTGGTGGTGGTGGTGGTGGTGGTGTGGTGGTGGTAATGGTGGTGGTGGTGGTGGTGGTGGTGGGTGGTAGTGGTGTGGTGCCGTGGTGGTGGTGGATGTGGTGGTGGTGGTGGTGGTGACAGTGGTGGTGGTGGTAGTGGTGTGGTGCCGTGGTGCCGTGGTGGCGTGGTGGTGGTGGTGGCGGTGGTGATGTAACGGAGCCGGGCCGGAAGAGAACAGGAAATTCAGATTATACATTTTTTCACATTTATCGTAATTTTTCGCCAGCTTTTCCCTGACGATGAAAGAGGCGAAAGGCGAGCCGAGCCGCGGACTTTATTGAAACCTGTGTGACCCTTTGTAATTTTTTTTACGTGGAAGCTAATTAATTTGACAGGTTTAGATTAATGGCGTGTGTTGAGGAGAGAGGATGTGTGTGTTGTGTTTGTATATGGTAAGGGGCGTTAGTTTAGCCTAGAGGAGGGAGGAGGGAAGGGAGGGAGGGAGGAAGGGAGGGAGTGAGGGAAGGAAGGAGGGAGGGAGGGAGGGAGGAGGGAGGGAGGGAGGGAGGGTAGGGAGAGAGGGAGAGAGGAAGGAGGTAGGGAAGGGGGTAGGTAGGAGGGAGGGAATGGAGGGAGGTAGGGAAGGGGGGAGGGAGGGAAGGAAGGAGGGAGGTAGTGAGGGAATGAAGGAGGGAGGGAGGAAGGGAAGGGTAGAGGGAAGGGGGGAGGGAGGGAAGGAGAGAGGAGAGGGAAGCAGGTTTATTATAGATCATTGATTTAGGGAGACTAGAGTTAAGGGTGAAAATCGTGTACCGCATAAGGGTAAAGGAAAAATAGGTGAAAAAAGGAAGGATTGGGAAGGGAAGTGTGAAGTACTACATGAATATAGTAATACATATATACTAGAGGGCGTGGAAAGGTTAAAGGGATTCTGATTTTTGGACAGATAGACGGTGAGAAGTGAAGTATAGATGAGGCAAGGCAAGACCAACACGCACACACACACACACACACACACACACACACACACACACACACACACACACACACACACACACACACACACACACACACACACACACACACTCACACACACACCAACACACACACACACACAGGTGGGGTGCTGAATCACGTAACCCTCTCTAGGTGTTACAGGTAAGAGGGCGTGGTTGAGGCTAATTAAGGGAGGGGAAGGCAGGTAAGTTAAGTAGTAAAGGGGATGTAGGAGAGAGAGAGAGAGAGAGAAAATATATAGTCTTTTTCTTTTCTTATTAACGTCATATGGGACTGGGCAAACGAGAAAAATATTATAGAAAAAAAATAGAAGTAAAAATATGAGATGAATACATATAAAAGAGAGAAAAACCACCTTGATTGTGTGTGTGTATGAGAGAGAGAGGAGAGAGGAGAGAGAGAGAGAGAGAGAGAGAGAGAGAGAGAGAGAGAGAGAGAGAAGAGAGAGAGAGAGAGAGAGAGAGAGAGAGAGAGAGAGAGAGTGGTCCTGGCCTGCTCCGTGACCTGCCCAGAGTTGTAGGTCATAATTAATTAATAGGTTACGACGTGTTATTCCTGGTGGGGGTTGACCGCTGTGTGTGGTGCCCCGTGTGTCTGGTGTGGTGGTGGTGGTGGTGGTGGTAGGGGTGGTGGTGGTGGGCGTGGTGGTAGTGGTGGGTATAGGGGTGGGGGTGGGGGGGAGGGTAGGAGGAGCGGTCTGCTTATGCCTGCCTCTCGCTGCATTTACTCTTGAGGCAGGTCAGACGTTGCATATATGGAGGCTGGTCTGGTGCAAGTGCCCTTTATACCTATCCCCCCTCCCTCCTCCCTCCTCCCTCCCCACTGAGAGAGAGAGAGAGAGAGAGAGAGAGAGAGAGAGAGGAGGGAGGAAAATCAAAGTGGTCAACGCGCTCTAGGAATTTTTTTTTGCGTAACCAAAGCATGTTGGCATAAATTAAAGGGTGGCAGAGAGAGAGAAGAAAGAGAGAGAGAGAGAGAGAGAGAGAGAGAGAGAGAGAGAGAGAGAGAGAGAGAGAGAGAGAGAGAGCACGCAAAGGCCCTTCAAATGGTCGCACGAGGCGGTGGTCCCTCCTCGCCGCGAGTGAACAACAAACGTTCGGGACGATGAGGCAACGTTTGTCGCCTTACAGCGTAACGCCCGAGGCTGGTGGCGGGGCGGGGCTGGCGTGGTGTGGCGGCGGTGGGTGGGGTGTGGAGGCACGGGGGCCGCCCCGGCGTTGTGTGTGTGAGTGGCGTCGAGCTAGGCGTCTGGGGCGTCGTCGGCAGCCTCAAGGTCACACTGCGTATAAAAATTGATGTTTGCGTTAAAGTAGAGGTGAGCTTAAAGTTGTCGGGGAGGCGATGCGTTTTAAAGAGAAGAACCTGGCAGGCCGCGGAAGGAGGTTCAGTACGAGTATTGGCCGTGGGCGGCGCGGCATTGGGCAGCGCTCAGGCCCTTTGTTGTGACCCGTGTGGCGGCCGGCGTGCGCCACCCTCACCCTCCACGACTAATGGCACGGCGGCATTGTGTGGAGGCACTCGGTGTGTGTGTGTGTGTGTGTGTGTGTGTGTGTGTGTGGCTTTTCGAATTTTCAATTTTCTTACAATTCAATACTTTTCATTAATTCGTAATCCGATGATTGTGATGAGTCTGAAGAGTATGATGACGGTCAAGATGATGATGACTGTGGTGGTGGTGGTTGTCAAGGAGGACAAGGACGAGACCAGCAGGATGAGGATGACCTCCAAGACAAGGAGTGAGACAAGAACACAATATTTGTGAAGGGAACTGCGAGGGCGAGGACATAGTGAAGTGGTACACGTAGTACATGCATGAAGACAGACTGGAGCGTCATGGACAGGGGCGAGGACGAAGCTTGGACCACGAGACTGCCGGTGTGACGCACGAGAGCTAGGCCGCACACAAAGAGAAGGACCGAGACCCCGGGGAGTGCGAGGGGCGGCGCGAGGACGAGCAGGAGTGACGAGGGCGGCGGGAGGGAGGAGGAGGAGGAGGCCGCTCAACGCACGCCGCCGCTGATCCTAAAGATTTTGGAGTGGAGTAGAGTGGGTGGTGGCGTTCCTGGGATGTTTTTTGAACGTGACGGGTGAAGGCGGCGGCCCAGGGAAGGGAGGAAGGCCCATGGGAGGCGGAGAACCCAGGGAGCAGTAGATCGGGGGCCTGGGGGCGGCGGCGGCAGGGAAGGCCTTTGTCTGTGCCGGGGCGAGGGCGGCGGTGCGGCGGCCGTGCGTTGAGGCTGTTGTCATGATGGTTGTCAGCGGCGCAGGAGTGTGTGTGTGTGTGTGTGTGTGTGTGAGTGTGAGTGTGTGTGTGTGTGTGAGTGTGGTGTGCGTCACTTTACCGTGTGCACCATGTAAGTGTACGTACTTACATTACGAGCACACACACACACACACACACACACACACACACACACACACACACACACACACACACACACCACACACACACACACACACCGCGAAGGAGGTCGCTGAACTCTGTTGCCATTGGCCGGGCTTCGTCACCTCCTTCTGTACGAAAGGTCACATAGTTGTGTGTGTGTGTGTGTGTGTGTGTTGTGTGTGAATATCTGTAATCAATATTTGGCGTCCTTGTCACAGTGGCGTAAGCAGCACGCCTTCCCGTGAATGGGTGGGTACCTATAGTGGGTTTGGACAGAGGGCGGTGGGCGTGTCGGGTGCCGCTGTACAGGAAGCGCCGCGCCCTCCTGACTCCCACCTTGATGCTCGTTGGCGTCCCGGGTGGGGACGAAGGAGCATAAATTACTTAGTGTAAGTAGCAGAGTGAGTGGAGGGCAGGGAACACTTAGCGGTGAGACACGAGTCTCGCACACGGGTTGCCGGGCAGCCGGGAAGGGCGGAGGGGGCCGCGGAGGGGGCGTAGTTATGTCAGGGCGGTCGCTGCAGCCCTCGTGTGTCACCGCCCAGTTGCTCACACCCAAGGGTCCTGAGGCACGGTTGGTGCCCAGGGGCGGGCACACCCTGGTGCAGGGGGCGTACTGACAGCGTACTGCAGAAGTGTTCCTCGGTACCATCCTCGCTCTGGGCCTGGCCCACCGTCCCTCAGATCGGGTCGCGGGGACGCGTGGCACCATTGCGGGGCGGGGCGGGAAGCAGTGGCCTATATAGGCGGGGGGGCACTCGCCAATGGACCGCCTTGTGTTCCAGTGGGCCAACATATCTGCAGATCTAAATGCGTATATTGTTTTGCCATTGTATATCAAATTAGTGCAATATATCCCTCCTGAGGTCTAAAAATGCTTTATTTAAAAAAATGTTCACCCACCCTAGATCCCCCAGCTGTAGAGGCTGCCTTCGCATCTCCCCCAATCCCCTCCCTTTAAAAAAAACCTGGATTCACCCCTGTGCCCCCCCCCCCCCGCTCCGTTTCCAAGAACCTGTATACGCCACTGGCGGGAAGTCGCTGGGCTGGGGCGGGAAGTCACCGGGGGCTGGGGCGGGAAGCCACCGGGGCTGGGGCGGGAAGCCACCGGGGCTGGGGCGGGAAGTCCACCGGGGCTGGGGCGGGAAGCCACCGGGGCTGGGGCGGGAAGCCACCGGGGCTGCGGCGGGAAGCCACCGGGCTGGGGCGGGAAGCCACCGGGCTGAGGCGGGAAGTCGCCGGGGCTGGGGCAGGAAGCACCGGGGCTGGGGCGGGAAGCCACCGGGGCTGGGGCGGGAAGTCACCGGGGCTGGGGCGGGAAGCCACCGGGGCTGGGGCGGGAAGCCACCGGGGCTGGGGCGGGAAGTCGCCGGGGCTGGGGCGGGAAGCCACCGGGGCTGGGGCGGGAAGCCACCGGGGCTGGGGCGGGAAGCCACCGGGGCTGGGGCGGGAAGTCGCCGGGGCTGGGGTCGGGAAGTCGCCGGGGGCTGGGGCGGGAAGCCACCGGGGCTGGGGCGGGAAGCAACCGGGGCTGGGGCGGGAAGCCGCCGGGGCTGGGGCGGGAAGCCACCGGGGCTGGGGTGGGAAGTCACCGGGGGTGGGGCGGGAAGCCACCGGGGGTGGGGCGGGAAGTGGCCGGGACTGTGGCTCATTAACGTCTCATTACCTTGCACGACGAGAGTAATTTTTTATGCATCCAGAATAAAGTGGAGCCATTTGTCTTGGAGTAATTTTCCGGGTTATTTAGCAGCGCGAGTGTTCGTGGAGATGCCTTCCTTCCTCCCGTCCTTCCTTCCTCCATCCTCCATCCTCCCTCCCTCCCTCCCTCCCTCTCCCTCCCTCCTCTCCTCTCTCCCTCCTCCCCCTCCCCTCCCTCCTCCCTCCCTCCTCCTCCCTCCCTCCCTCCCTCCTCCTCCCTCCCTCCTCCCTCTCCTTCCTTCACTCCCTAGACTTTGACACTCGACTTTCCTTTCACTCGTCGCCTCCCAGATGATCTTGGTGCTTCATTAAACGCAACTTTGAACATAAACTTCGAAAGTAATTGCGAAATCGTTTATATACGGCTAGTTCAAGCTCATTTAGATATGCCGTTAAAATCGTGGTTTGGACTGGTTTCGAAACAAGATCAAAGCGAATTTGATTAGTTCAAATAAGATGACCAACTGTTCCAACTCGCGAAAAATCAACTTTGATGAGAGGTGCAAAAACTTACTATGTTTCTAAAGAATCGTAGGATCATGTCGGGCGAACTGATAGGAAACTATTAAGATCTTAAAGGATTTGAATCATCCATTAATCATAGAAAACCTATTCGAGCTTCTCTACGTGACAACAGAGACACGTTTTAAGCCTGAACGGTACAGCGTTTTCATCACAGATTCGAAATAATCATTTCAATGTCAGAGTAGTCCAATGTGCAACAAATACCCAGCTAATGTCTGTGTAAGCCCGCAATATTCCACCCTTTATTAAACCAACTGAGTAGTACTTCTAGGTTATAAATGGGTTTTGATATGCCAGATGTGAGTATTACACTTTTGACATCCAGCGGATAAATTAGTGTTAGCGGTATAGTCCTAGTTAGCCATCCTATACATTCCTCTCTTCTTCACTCGTTAACTCCCATCTTCCATCCTCTTAGGGCCATGGATCCATTTCCAACTGTTATTAGATCCTCGTCCCAGAGTTGTAGTCCAGTATATGTAGTTCAGCTGATACCCTCGTTATAGACAAAGGTGTCCTGGTATCGTTCTCTAGTATCCTTTCCCCTCCTCCGCTCCCTCACTGGCTCGCTCCTCGGGGGGTTTGGACACATTAAAGCAAGTTAATTCCGACGATAATGAGGGGATAAGAGTGTACGAGGGGGGGGTGGGGGGAGGCGGTGGTTTATGAGGCGGGGATGGAGGAAGAAAGGCTGGAGAGGGCGGGAGGGAGGTGAGGGAAGCGAGAAGCGGCGTGTAGGGAGTCGCCCGCTGATTAATGGTCTCCGCCTACAAGCCAATCATATGGAAATCAGGCTCGGCTTCTCCCTTCCTCGCGCCCTCCTTACAGCCCGTGTGGGATGTTTGGGCGGCTTGTCGTCTCCCTTTCTCCTGGCTCCTGACCACTGGCATACCCAGAACATTTAAAAGGGGGGGGCCAAAATATGATATATATATATATATATATATATATATATATATATATATATATATATATATATATTATATATATATATATATATTAACAAACCATATATATTATATTATATATATATATATATATTATATAATATATATATATTAACAAACCATATATCTATATATTATATACTATATATACATATATATATATATATATAATAATATTATATATATATATATATTATAATATATATATTAATATATATATATATCATATATATATTAAATATATTTAATATTATAATTTATTCTTTGCAAAGGGGGGTGCCATGGCCGCATGCCTGGCCGCATCCCCCCCCCCCCCCCCCCCCTCGGTACGCCACTGACTAGGCCCACCGACGGGTAAAATCTGCATATATAGTTACTAGGCCCACCGACGGGTAAAATCTGCTATATATAGTTACTAGGCCCACCGACGGGTAAAATCTGCATGTATAGTTACTAGGCCCACCGACGGGTAAAATCTGCATATATAGTTACTAGGCCCACCGACGGGTAAAATCTGCATATATAGTTACTAGGCCCACCGACGGGTAAAATCTGCATATATAGTTACTAGGCCCACCGACGGGTAAGAATCTGCATATATAGTTACTAGGCCCACCGACGGGTAAAATCTGCATATATAGTTACTAGGCCCACCGACGGGTAAAATCTGCATATATAGTTACTAGGCCCACCGACGGGTAAAATCAGCATATATAGTTACTAGGCCCACCGACGGGTAAATCTGCATATATAGTTACTAGGCCCACCGACGGGTAAAATCTGCATATATAGTTACTAGGCCCACCGGAACGGGTAAAATCTGCATATATAGTTACTAGGCCCACCGACGGGTAAAATCTGCATATATAGTTACTAGGCCCACCGACGGGTAAATCTGCATATATAGTTACTAGGCCACGACGGGTAAAATCTGCATATATAGTTACTAGGCCCACCGACGGGTAAAATCTGCATATATAGTTACTAGGCCCACCGACGGGTAAAATCTGCATATATAGTTACTAGGCCCACCGACGGGTAAATCTGCATATATAGTTAGTAGGCCAGTGGCGTACCCAGAAAATTTAAAAGGGGGGGGCCAAAATATGAATATATATATATATATATATATATATATATATATATATATAATATATATATATATATATATATATATATAATAATTATTATAAATATATTTATATATTATAATTTATTCTTTGCAAAGGGGGGGCATGGCCGCATCCCCCCCACCCCCTCGGTACGCCACTGCTCCTGACCTGCACATTACATCGCGTGGCTGGCATGCTCGTCGTCAGGGCAGTGGTGCTTCATTGCTCCCCTCTCAAGGACGGCTGTGTGGGGAGGGGGGGGGTCTGGTAACATGGTAAAGATTCACCTGACTCGCGGGTTTGGTACTTGGTAAATAGAGTTTATTTTTTGCCCTTGACGTTCCAAAGCCCAAAGCGTTGAATTGTTTTTAAAATATGTTTAAGTATTTGTGTTGAAAAGTTAACACGTGGATGTGTTTATCACGAGTGTAGTCTTGATGCGTACTGTTGGAATGTTGGCCAGGCATTTTGTTGTGTAAGGCGAGTGCTGCCTGAAGGGAGTGCTGCATCATGTGAGGAGTGCTGGTCCTGCCAGTGCTGGGTGCCTGTGACTGGTGCTGGATAGGCTGTCGGCTGTCAGGGAACGGTGTGTGTCCTACCAACAACAAACACTGCGTTCTACAACAACAATAATAGCAACAACAACAACAAAGATATGTAAATGTGATGCCTGGTTGACATGAAGCCTTTGATGGCCCCTGCTTGGTGTCGCCCGGAGACCTGTCACCTGTGTGTGCTTGTGTTGCGGCTGTGTGTGTGTGTGTGCTTGTGTTGCGGCTGTGTGTGTGTGTGTGTGTGTGTGTGTGTGTGTGTGTGTGTGTGTGTGCTTGTGTTGCGGCTGTGTGTGTGTGTGTGTGTGCTTGTGTTGCGGCTGTGTGTGTGTGTGTGTGTGTGTGTGTTGTGTGTGTGCTTGTGTTGCGGCTGCGCGTGTGTGTGTGCTTGTGTTGCGGCTGTGTGTGTGTGTGTGTGTGTGTTGTGTGTGTGCTTGTGTTGCGGCTGCGCGTGTGTGTGTGCTTGTGTTGCGGCTGTGTGTGTGTGTGTGTCGTCACCCCGCGGCGCCCACAACATTACAGGCGCGAGGCGGACTGATCCCAAAGGCTGTATACACATATAAGGGCTATAAGGTTGTTATAGTCAATGAGATGGGTCGTGGCGAGAGTTACCCTTCAAAGTCATGGATGCCGCCTCGCCTCTGTACCTGTGGCGGCGTGTTTGCATCTGAAGTGCCGACACTGAAAGCTTTGGACGCGAGGCAAGGCTTGGACATGCTATTGTTCCCCTCATATGTGTAAAGCAATCAATGGTGTCAAGGATGGATAGTCTTAGCCTTGTGTACAGTGGGCAGCCCTTGCCTCGACTGCCTCACCGGCTCATGTTACATCTTGATGGATTTCGATGACATGACAATGTTATCGTATTGGACGTTTATACACAGACGTACCAGGAACTTGACATTCACTGCACTCCCCTCCCTTTCTCTCTCTCCCCTCCGGGCACGTACAGATTAAAGACTACTTTAGTAGTAGGTCAAGCCTCGTCGGGGGTGCCCGCTGGTGTGGCTGCTCCGCCCTGGCTGCTGCGCTCCCCGGCCTGGCGACACTTGACCAAGCAGCGTGGTGGCGGTGGCGGCCTGTTGATGGTCGTTGGTCAGGAAGACTTGCACCGCTTCTCTGTGGATGCCGCCGCTTGGGCACGTCTCTCCCCGACCCTTGTACCCAGGTCACCACCAAGACGCCCCCGCTTGCATCACCACTGTTGTCCTCCACCATCACTGTGCCCCAGACTGTGCGGGGCAGCACAACACCTGAGCCGCGCCTATAGGTTGTACCGGGCAAGGTAACAGGGCTGCAACCCTAACCACCCATGTATTTTCAATCCCTGTGTGTCAAGACTTGGTTGTCGTGCACAGAGCAGCAATACTTGAGTAGGCTTCTCCATGGCTGCCGTGCCAGGTGGTGGGTTGGGTGCAAGTGAAGGTTGAACCCTGAGGGCGATGCCCCTGGAAGCATCATTACTCGGTGCACATGTGGCGTGGAAGGAGAGAGCGGTAGCGGCGCCCCACCACTACGATAGACCCAAAGCCCACCTCGTATCTCCCTTCGTCCGTGCCCAAAACGAATGATTTACTGCGTGTCGGAGTGTGGGGGAAAACGAGGCAGGGGAGGATGAGGGGTTGTGGTGGTGGTGTGTGTGTGTTACTATGCCGAGGAAGGCGCCGTGTAGGGTGGAGGGTCGGTGAGAGTGGCACACTCATGCTGGGCACGTTTCTGCCTGTGCTTACATGGCCTGCCTTGCCTTGCCGCGGCCTGCTCCACCATGGCCACGCTGGGGATGGACCCTCCCAACAGGTGGCCACCAGGCGAGGCTGGCCAGCGGGCTGATGGCCCTCCAAGACATTGTCATCGGGTTGTATCA
>JACEEZ010013902.1:25000-36335 GCA_016584305.1 Chionoecetes opilio
CTACTACTACTACTCTTAATCCCATTTATTGATGTTCATCTTCATATTCTTTTTCGTCGTCCCTCTCTCTGCCTCTCCTCTCCTCTACTCCTCTCTCCTCCTACCTCCTCACTCCTCCTCTCTCCTCTCATCGTTACCTGAAGTACAGAGAAAGGATTTAGGTGTATGATCTAAACACGTACGCATTGCCTGGCTGCAGTAAAAAGGCGACTATGATGTTGGGCTTCATTAACCAACTTTGACACTGAAACCCGAAAGTATTTACACATTTTTTCGCTTCTCCTTTGGTTGGCCGCACTAGAATATGCCGTTCAATTTTCTGGTCACCTTTGTTTCGTTAAAGAATGAATGAATTAAATTATTAATCTATTCAAAGAAGAGCGACCAAAAACCTGATTTTTTCCAACTCTGAGAGAAATTTATCTTAGAAGGTTCAATTCTGGTGCCTTGTTCGTAAATGATCGGAAAACTTTAAATATTTTTTTCCTTAAAGAATCGTAGAATCCGTGGGGACTGATAGAAACTTTTAAGATCTTTAAAGGCTTTGATATCATTAATCAAGACAACCTATTCGAGCTTTCTCTTCAAGTGATAAAAAGAAACAATGGTTTAAAACTGAACGGTCAGCGCTTCATCACAAATCTCCGTAAGAATTATTTCAATGTTAGAGTTGTTAATCGATGGAACAAATTACCAGCCAATGTTGTCGAATCAATCACAATAACTTCATTTAAAAACAGACCAGACGCGTAATTTTAAGTAAATGGGTTTTGATATTGCCCCGCGAGCTATATCATTAATATCCTCCGGATTAATTAGCGTTAGTGGTAGTTGTAGTTAGCATACTTCATATCCTATCATTCTTCACTGTGTAACTTCCATGTTCCTATCTGCTTTAGGGACATGGTATCCTTTTCCAACTGTTCTCTTACATGTAGTTTATTAGTTAGTAGAATGTAGTTTCAGCAGATACCCTAATTATGGACAATACCAAGCTAGCTTGGTATCTGTTCTTCCTATGTATTCCTATATGTATTCCTCCTCCATTCCTCCTCCTCCTCCTCCTCCTCCTCTCTCCTCCTCCTCCTCCCCGCACCATCATTTCCGTGTGGCCCGGAGCCTCCCATAACCTCGGTGATGGGATGAAGTTGATCTTATACCAATTTTACTTCCTGATGGGACGAGGGAAAATCTCTCTCTCTCTCTCTCTCTCTCTCTTCTCTCTCTCTCTCTCTCTCTCTCTCTCTCTCTCTCTCTCTCCTCTCTCTCCTCTCTCTCCTCTCTCCTCTCTCTTCTCTCTCTCTCCTCTCTCTCCTCTCTCTCTCTTCGTCTCTCTCCCTCCTCCTCTCTCTCTCTCTCTCTCTCTCTCTCTCTCTCTCTCTCCTCTCATCTCTCTCTCTCTCGTCGCTCTCTCGTTCATCCGACATCTAAGTATGAGTGAGGGAGTTTCCATCAGGCTCATCCTTTCCTACTTATTATCGGGGGGGGGGGCTTTAGGGGGGCGGTATCTAGGGTGTGGGCGGGATGGGCGGGGGGTAGACAGCACAGATGGCTCATAGGGGAAGGGCGGAAGGGGGGGAGGTAGGGAGTGTGTAGTAGTGGGAGAAGGTTGAAGTTGTGAAGGCAGGTCAGATGAAGGGAGTGAGCGAGGCAGGGTGGGTGAAGGGGCGAGGCAGGAAGGGTGGGTGAGGCAGGGTCAGAGGCGCCTGGATGATGGATGTCGCCGTGTAATAGAGGCCGGAAGGATGGATGGCGCCACTGCTACTTTCGGTAATTGAGAAAGTTGACCGCTGGAGGGAGGTCACAAGGCGGCGGCGTGACCTTAGTTGAATGTAATCTAGAAGGCTTGACAGAGCGGGGCGGGGCGGGGCGGCCTGGGGGAAGCCTAGTGTATGTGTAGGAGTTTACATTAAAGAAGTACACACAAAAAAACAAAAACTTTAGGATTATGTAAATTAATGGTTTTTTTTGTTTTTTTTTTTCGTTAGAGCCTATAACGCCTGTAGGCTGTTTTTTTTCTTTTTGAGGGCTCAGGTAGTTGTCCTGCACATTCTAGAGAGTCGTGATGGTTGGCCCTCGCCCGTGGTGGCACAGGCTGGATTTTTATAGTGACACCTGTGGTCTATAGGTGAAGATCCTGTTTGCTGTGATGTTCGGATCCTCAGTCAGGCTCATGCTGCCACCTGCTGTTTCCTCCGCCGCACTCGCAGTCGGAGAACAGATATGCTGCATGCGGGTTTCTTCAGCCACTCGACGATGGATTTGAGTTGCTCCTTGGTGGCACTTGAACTCGACCTTTTGCACCCCTACCAGGCTCTTGTCGACCGCATTAAATAAGGTCGAAAGAGTTGCCCCCGACAGGATTCGAACTCGGGACATTGAGCTCACCACTCCAAGACGCTAACAACTCACCCACCACCTCCCCATGTAAAGTGAATGTGCTTGTTTGGGGGAAAGAATGTTAAAAGGAGGAAAGGGATTTTTTTTTTTCACCCCCATCTTATATTTCTAGTACAGTACACACAAAATAAACTTTAAATTATGTAAATGAATGTAAAGTGAATGTGTTTGTTGGGGAAAAATGATGGAATAAGTAAAGGGACATTTATACTTTATTTTTCAGCCGTTAAAACTAGAAAAGGGAAATTTATAGTTTTTTTTACGCCCAGATTTTTTCTTTCTGGCCGCGTGCTGTGAGGCGAGGGGCGCGGCGCGGGAAGGAGGAACAGATGCCCGGGGATATTGATGGAGTCCATACAAATATATATAAGGAAAACTAATGTGGGTGGACAGCTTCCGTGATGAACCTATGACCTTGACGATAGCTGGACGATGGCTGTGTGTCTCCAGGGAGGGAGGGAGGAGGAAAGTGTGTGTGTGTGTGTGTGTGTGTGTGTGTGTGTGTTGATGCGGCAAGTAAACTAATGTACCTAAGTGTTTTGGGGAGAGTTGAAAATAATAGAGTGAAGAAAAGTAGCAATGTCTTCAGGTCGCAACGTTTTATTTTATATTTCGTCAGAGAACTCAAAGAAACACGGTACAGAATTGTCATTACCAGACTATGATTATTGATGTTGATATTCGAATATTTGTGGAGGCGGTAGCAGAGTGGTTAGCGTCTCCAAGTGGTGTGCTCGGTGACCCGAGTTCGATCCCCGATGAGGGCGAATATCCACTCAAGAACTTTCTGCAACGTCGAGTGGCCTAAGAACACCCACATGCCCTGCCCATAACTCTACCTTCGATTGCGAGTGCATGGGAGGACACAGGGGGGCGGCATGAGCCTCTAATCACAGGCGTCACTAATAAAGATTCTGCCTGCGCCACCACGGGCGAGGACCAACCATCACAGCCCTCAAGTGAACCTCCAGGGCCTGCCATCCCACCCCTGGAGGTCACTGCCTACACGCGCTATAGGCATAGATGTAAAAAATATAATAATAGTAAAAGAATATTTCAAATAATAACAGAACAGGGCTCTCACAACAGTCATATATAAGTAGCCGGGTGAGCTCATTTTACTTCAGGACTCGGTTTAGCACTGACTCATGGACTGACATCAAGTCACAAGAACTCGTTGTAGGAATTTCCTTTATTGCCAGACCACATGTCGCCGTGAAACTGTAATGGATATACTTGTTATCAGCAGAATTGCTATCACCGCTTCTTCCTTTATTTATGCGACGATTACACAAGTTTCCCGTTACACACTTATCTTAGATGAAGTCTACAACTAGTATACATGTCATGTCAGTGCCATATCTCATAACAAGGCATTAATACAAAGAAAACTAAGAAATAACATTATCTCTGTGCCCTCGTGTACAGCTCGCCCTGCTTCCCGCCTGTCTAATAGATAATTCCAAGTATAAGCGACACACTCGGCCGATTTTTCAAACATCAACTTAGGCTAACCTAAGACTAACCAAGGCCTTAGACAGACGTATCAGTTTTTTAAGGGGGTTTAGTCTCAGATTGGTCGAAGACTAACGAAAATCATATTGGAATTGTTAGACAGCCACGACCCTGTCCCCGATCCAAGTCTAATGATGTTATATAACCCTCCGGAAAAATGTTTAAGAAACTGAAATGTCTGTCTAAGGCCATGGTTAGTCTTAGGTTAGCCTAAGTCCATGTTTGAAAAATCGGCCGACTCAGTCTGTCTTCACAAACAAAAGAACATCGGCGGTTGGGTATAGAGTACCTTGATTAATAGGGCAGCGACAACTCGATTTATGGGTGCCATCTCAGTGAGATTATAACTCCTTAAACATACTAAAATCATATGAGGCCTATACAATAGATGCCACAGCTACAATAAGGTAAACTAGCAACAACAAAGCCACCCTCATGACACCAACAAACGAGGAAGAACCGCCAGTAAGTCACACCACCACACTGACAGCACCACCAGTCCACCACACTGACAGCACCACCAGTAAGTCACACCACCACACTGACAGCACCACCAGTAAGTCACACCACCACACTGACAGCACCACCAGTAAGTCACACCACTACACTGACAGCACCACCAGTAAGTCAAGCACAGGTCACCAGCACACTGACAGCACCACCAGTAGCGTCAAGCCCTCGCAGTGACATCCTCCTCCAGACTCCTATCTCCCCAAGACTGCTGCGGCTGTACCCGACCTACCAGACACGCCTCTCAGCCTTCGTGCCCTTGGTGGTGCAGGTCTTGTGTTCTGCTGACGAAGGGAGAAGGAGTGAGCGAGGCGTTATAATGGGAGGAGGCTACCCTAGAGAGAGAGAGAGAGAGAGAGAGAGAGAGAGAGAGTAGCAGGAAGAGTCATAAGGGAGCCAAGTGGTGGTCGTCGCCCCAGGGTCATTGAGAAAGGGTGGGGGAGGGGAAGAGGGGGGTTGGAGGTGCCCGCATCCCTCCATCTCTTGCCTCCCTTGTCGTCTAGCTGTCCACCTGTCTCTCTCTCTCTCTCTCTCTCTCTCTCTCTCTCTCTCTCTCTCTCTCTCTCTCTCTCTCTCTCTCTCTCTCTCTCTCAAGTCAACACAAGATTTGCAAATTTTAGTTTTTTTTATATCTTTTTGACCATTCATGTGTGTGTGTGTGTGTGTGTGTGTGTGTGTGTGTGTGTGTGTGTGTGTGTGTGTGGAGGGGAAGGAAGACCTCTTGTTATTGAAAGGAGGAGAGAGAAGGGGAGGGAAGGGATGGAAGGAGGGAATATAGGGGAAGAGGAAGAGAGGGGAATGGAGGAGAAGAGGAAGGAAGGAAGAAAGGATAGGATGGGGGAGGAGATGGGAGGGGAATGAAGGATAGAAGAGGAGGATAGAAGGGATGGTGGAATGTAGGAAGGGAGGAAATGGAAAGATAGGGAAGGGAGAAGATACAAAGGAATACAAAGGAAGAACAGACAGCAACAACCCTACTGGGCCAAACGAGGCTGCCTGTGTGACAACTTTCTACCACTAGTTTTACGTGTTAGAGGTCAAAGAATAGCAAAGTTGAAGAGGAGGAAGGGAGAGGAAAGAGGAAGGGAGAGGAAGAGTATCAGAGGGAAGAGGCACAGGGAAGGGGTATCAGGAGAGGGAGAGAGAGACACAGGAGAGAGAGAGAGAGAGAGAGAGAGAGAGAGAGAGAATCTTCCCATAGTAACAGTCGATACGCCTTTTGCTAACAGTACCCACATAGCGTTGATCTCCCCTCTCTCTCTCTCTCTCTCTTCTCTCTCTCTCTTCTCTCTCTCTCTCTCTTCTCTCGTTCTCTCTTCCTCTTCCTCATCTCTCTCCTCTCTCTCTCATCTCTCTCTCTCCCTCCTCTCCATCTTCTTTCTCTTTTCCTGTCTCCTTCCTTCTGCCTCTCCTCTCTTCCGCTCTCTTCTCGTTCTCATCCTCTCTTCTCTCTTCTTCTCACCTCTCTCTTCTCTACTTACTCCTATGCCTATTACTTCTTCTGTTCTCCCTTCCTTCTTCCCTTCCTTTCTACTATCCTTCCTTTCTTATACCTATCCTTCCTTTCTCCTTTCCTTCCTTCCTCCCTTCCTTCCTCCTTTCCTCCCTTCCTTTCCTCTCTCTCCCCCTTTCTCCCTTCCTCTCCCTCTCTTCCGTTTAGCTCATAGGTTGAAAGGACGAGTATGGCCTTGTTCTACTTTCTTTGTTATTCTCAGTGTTTCTCGTCTATGGAAAGGCTGGCCGGTAATGTGACCCAACAGTACCTACTCGTTATTAATATTGTGACTCGGCGAGGGTTTCTTGGTGTGTTTTTCCCGCTGAGACTCGCTGAAGACCACAAAACAAAATTTAAGAAAGAGAGGAAGGGAGAGAAAAAAAATCTTAGTAATTACAGTTTGGTAATTTGCTTGCTAGAAAATGAAAAGTAGGTAAGTAGAGGCGGTAATTGTGTCTCGCCCTTACCGGTGGAGAGAGACACTACTACTACTACTACTACTACTACTACTACTAGAGATACTAGACGACTTGAGCCAGGCGGAGGGCACGGCGGGGCGACACAGGAGTTCACAGTGACCAGCCGCGACACACCTCCAGCCCGCCTTGTTGATCAGTCTTTACTTCGGCGTTATTTCCGTTACGACCCTGTGAACACGACCATTGCGTCCCATGACCTGGCTAAGGGTCGTTCCGGGGGTCGTACTGGCGGAGGGACGCCAGTACGGGACGCGACCAGTCCGGTATTGAACACGTCCCTCTGCGACGGTTTATGAGCCTTTGTTTGGTTCTCCTTTTGTACCGTCGTTTGAGTCTTCCTTTTCCCCTCTGTGTCTCTGTTGCCAGCCGCGCCGCCCCTCACCCGCGCGCTATTGACCTGCCGTCCCACCAACACTCCCGCGCCCTCATCTGTTCCCTGCACACTTCGCCCGGGACGCCTCCATCCTAGGCACTCATTCCCGCGGCAGGAGACGAGGAGCCTTAAGAGCCGCGGCAAGCTCCTGGTGTCATTGGCGCGTCCGATCCCTTCCCTTCCCCACGCCTTCCCCCGCACACACACGGCTGTCAGTGTCAGGGACGCGGCAGCCTCGCCTGGCTGGGCTGCTAGCATGACATCTCTGCTATCGCTGCCTCGGCCTTTTACATATTGCAAACACCGCCGCTCACCGTACTGTCACCATCCCTAAAGAGTCCTTCTCGTGTAGACAAAACTTTGATGACGATAAAAGTGACGATTGTCGCTGCACTGTCGCCTCTGTTATCGTGTTGCCGTCCATCACGCAGCGACTCATTGCAAAGACCATGAAGCTGTGCCTGCCGTGCCTTGCCGTGCCTTGCCGTGTTCTTATCGGACCTTTCTCCACGGAAGCGACAGGTGTCATGTTGTCATTTAACTGTGCTTTCTTTCATGCTTTTGTTTATCTCAACCCATCAAGCTTGAGGGGCCGATGCGTCGCCTGGGGTCACGTGGGCAGCGCGTCCAGAGAGAGAGGAGAGAGAGAGAGAGAGAGAAGAGAGAGACCCTTACCTATAAAGTGTTCACGGCCGGGAAACCATCTCATGTTATTCACAATCACGTATGTTGCCTTGCTGATAAGTCAGATCGATTCATCATTCCTATTGCTTCTAAGTACACACACACACGCACACGCACACGCACACGCACACGCACACGCACACGCACACACACACACACACACACACACAGCCTCCCCTCCCTGTCAGCGCGCCTCTTGTCCTCCCCTCACAAGCCGCTGCAGGGCCCGTCATGTCGCCAACACGTTCCCCGCCACACAGACAGGCGTCCAACACCCTATAGGTCGCCTCAACACCCACACGACAGGCTATAAGGGCGGTACCTTATATTAGTAGCGAGCTTCCCCTATGTGTCTGCAGCCCCTCCTTGTCCTACCTAGATGCATTACTGTTCAGGTGTCTCTCTCTCTCTTCTCTCCTCTCATCTCTCTCTCTCCGCTTCCTTCTCTCTCTCTCTCCTCTCTTCTCTCTCTCTCTCTCCTTCTCGTCTCTCTCTCTCTCTCTCTCTCTCTTTTTTCTTTCTCTTTTCTGTCTGTCTTTCTCTGTATCTCTATCTCTCTCTCTCTCTCTCTCTCTCACTCTCCTCTCTCTCTCTCTCTCTCTCTCTCTTCTCTCTCTCCTCCTCTCTCTCTCTCTCTCTCTCTACCCCCCCCCCCCCCTTTTTCAGGCCCTCAGCGGGCTTTTTCGGATGGGGCGGTGTTATGGCATCGCTAATCAAGTCACTTAGGAGCACAATCCCGGGACTCCCCACCCAGGCAATTCCTTACCATGAGTTACCGCCACTACTATCATTCCAAAGGGTTCGTTCTTACCTCCAAAAATTCGGCGCTGGGACACTGTAGATGTAATGTTCTGTATATAGTTGTCGACGATCTCCCAATGGTTTTAGGCCTACGAGTCTTCTTCATTAATTTCAAGGCTTTACGCGTTTTTCTTTCCACTATATGATCTCTTTTTTTAAGAAATAATTTAAGAGCTAGTTTTGTTTTGATCTTAGTACCTTATGAACCTTTTATGCAGAAGTCTCTGAAACCTTGCCTAGTCTTCTCTCTCTCTCTCTCTCATCTCGCTCCTATGTGCTCATCGACTCTCATGGGCTCGATCTCCTTCTCATTCTTCTCTCTCGTCGTCTTCTTCTTCCTCTTTCTCGTTTTCTATCTCTTCTCTCTATCTCTCTCTATCTCTCTCTCTTCTCTCTCTCTCATACACACATACAGAGAGAGGAAGGGCTCGTTGGCGTGGTTCTCTCACGCCGGGGCAGCCTTAACGAGGGGCAGCAGCGGGTCGGTGTCTCGTGTCCCCAGCTTCCTCTCCGGCCAGACAGTGGACCCGCCGCCGCCCATTGTGCCTCGGTGGCCTGCGGGGGCAAGGTCACCCACCACTGCCTCACCCCTCCCACGCCACGCCACGGTCGCTGACTTGCTTTTGAGTGGGTGTGCAAATCGTCTTGTTTATTCTTGGACTTAACTCTGGATTGTGTGGCCGTGTGAGAAAGCCGGGAAAGCCCCCGCCTGTGTCTGGCGTGAGGGTGCGGGTGTGAGGCGGGCGGGCGGCGGCGTGCGTCTCCTCGGCGTTGTGTCACCATGGTATTCATTCACCCGCGGCGTGGAGGCACTCGGCGCACACCTCGCTCTGATGGTGTGCGTTTCCTGTCCTGTCATGAACCTAATTAATACTGCTTGATGATGACGCGTTGAATTGTACCGTTGATAGGAAGACCACCTCCTACATGGGTGTTAGAACAGAAACATAAGGAAGCTACAAGAGGCCGCGAGACCTACACGAGGTAGTTCCTGTTACCTAACACTACCTACAGCCACCTTTCATCCCCATCCATGAATTTATCCAACCTCCTTTTAAAGCTCTCTAAGGACTCCGCACTAACTACGTATCTACTGAGTCCTTTCCAATCATTTACCACCCTATTTGTGAACCAGTTTTTCCCTATTTTTTTTTTATTTAAATTGTGTTGGTTAAGATGAGCCCAGCTTGTGACACTCCCTCCCTACACAGGTACAGAGGGCGGCAGGGCGGTGGTGAGGCCTGCCTTGCTTTGTACGGCAGGGTCCGGGGGGGGGGGGGTGTACACATGCCTTGCTGTGTGTTGCAGGGTCCGGAGGGGAGGGGGGGTACGCCAGCCACCCTCCAAGCTGCTCGTGTCGAAGCCGTGGCAGGAAAACTGTGGGTCAGAGTGGAGGGAGCGCGGCAGATGGCATGGCACGACCCAACTTCCCCACTTTTGGAGCGCGGGTAGAGGGGTGGAGCACGGTACTTTATGGCGGTATATTGCGGGCGGGGCGGCCTTGCTCCCTGTAACGTGAAGCTTCATAAATCTGGTGCGAGCTGGTGCCGCCGTGGTTATTGCCGGAGCTGGCGGTGCACAGGGCGGCGGCAATATACCGGCTGCCCGAACCCTGTCCTGGGGCGCCGCGATCACCACGACACACCGGAAAGGTCGGTTGTTGCGCCATGTATGTGTCGTGAATTCTCGGCGCGTTGCAACCCTTGGGAGTAACGGAGGGAGGGCGCGAGGCCAGCTTAGTGCCGCGATGGGGGGGGGGGCAGAGGGGGTGGTGGCAGGAGGTAGCAGTGGTGTTATATATGTTAGTGGTGGTGGTAGGGTGGCAGTGGTGTTATAGATGTTAGTGGTGGTGGTGGTAGGGTAGCAGTGATGTTTTAGCTGTTATAGGTGGTGATAGCGGGTAGCAGTGGTGTTATAGTTGTTGCTGGTGGTGGTGAGGCTATGGGGAAGGGACACCACCAGGCAGGGGGGGGGGGGTCGCGGGGGTCTGTAGAGTGGGTCGACCTTCCCGTGCCATCCATCGATTACCAGGGTCGCCACACCGCCTGGGGAACGTGAGTTTGGGCTTATCATTTCCCTCAATGACCGGCTCCTTTGTTGCACAGAGGGCGGGGCGGGGCGGAGGCGGGGCACCACACGCAGGGGTCTAGCGGCTCCCCTCCCGACGGCGGCGATGGCTGGGCATGAGCAGTGGTGGGCGTGGGGCGGGGCGCAGACGTGGTGGTGGGCGGTTAGGCGTGTGTGGCGCAGGGTGTGGGGGTGTGCTATAGGGTGCGGGACTGTGTGTAGGGAGAGGGGTGTCTGGATAAGGGTGAGAGGGGTGTCTGGGTAAGGCGGAAAGGTAAAGAGCGAGGTGGAGTGTCCTTTCTATACGACCGAGAAACCTATTGGAGACACCCATGAATAAGTGAAGACATCCTCCTCCTCCTCTTCCTCCTCCTCCTCCACCCTCCTCTCCTCCTCCTCCTCTCCTCCTCCTCTCCCCTCCCTCCTCCTTCCTCCTCCTCCTCCTCCTCCTCCCTTTCCCCTCCTCCTCCTCCCTCCTCTCCTCCTCCTCCTCTCCTCCTCCTCCCCCTCCTCCTCTTCCTCCAGCTCCACCTCCACCTCCACCTCCTCTCCTCCTCCTCCTTTCCCCCTCCTCCTCCTCCCTCCTCCTCCTCCTCCTTCCCCCTCCTCCTCCTCCTACTTGTTTCAACCATTCAAAAAAACCCCTAACATGACCAAACATCAGCACTAAACCTACCCCCCCCAACTAGTTAGTTAGCCAAATTCAGCTTTCAACTTTCCTCACAAATTCCATGCGTTTTTCTTACTGCTGGTATCATTCATTTCCGGGCCCCTTCGGGTGGGGGGAGGGGGGGTGGGGAGGGGCCTTTCTCTTTCCTATCCTTTCTCTCTTATCATCTAGTTGTGATGCAGTTTAAAACAAAAAGCCTTGGAAGGGGCCTATCGGTCGTTGCTGTTTTTTGTTTCCTTTTAATCCTTTTAAACCTCCTCCACTTTTTTCTCTTTTTAACACTATTGATATTTTGTTTCTTGATCTCACCCTGCACTCCCCTCTCTCCCTTTTCCCTCTCC
>JACEEZ010013903.1:0-13300 GCA_016584305.1 Chionoecetes opilio
GGGGTTTGGTTTTTTTGGCCCTTGTTGGGGGAAAAATGTCTACCTTCTGGGTGATGTAGCCGGTGTTAGATAGATAAAAATTACGGGATGTGAAAACCAAAATTTCATACAAAAAAAAGCACTTCAATTTTTTCTCTTCTTTTTATAAAAACCTAAATTTTATCCTCATTATGTGTTTCCCCATTGATTCATTATAATAATGCTTGAGCTATTTCACCTGCAGGGGCCCCCACAACCCTTATTGGGGCTAGTTCACACCAAAGGTGCGCACAGGATGGACAAGATAAAGAAACTTGAAAAAGTAGTCCACTGGAGGCAAAGGTAAATACTTTAATACAAGTTGATTGTGCAGTATAATTCTGCTGATTGTGGGGGCCGGATTAGACCGGGGAGGCCCCTGGGCAGCCTCTGTGTGGAGCCCTGGCCCCTTCATTAAAAAATTTTTACACATTTGGGGGGGGCCCCGAGCGAAGAAGATGAGCAGGGGGGGGTCGGGGGGTTTTTTTAAATTTTTAGCCTTTTAGGAGCATTTTGAAGAAATAAACCAGCTAAATTGAGAAAGATTTAGATGTTTTTTGTGAAAAAATTGGGGTACTTTTATACCAAATTTGGGTAAAGATTTTTTTTAAAAGGGGGACACGCTCAAGAAGATTAGAGAGAAGAAACCCAATGATGTTCAGAATGAATCGGGTCCCCCCCTTGTTAAAATTATGAAGTACAGGAGTACCCCAACCCCATTTTCTGAAATTTGGCTCACGCCAGAAATTTTGGGTTTGATATGAAATTTATTACGGAGTTCTTTAAGGTTATTTTTTTTTAATGAGTGTTTTTTGTATATTGAATTATATGAAACAAGAGCAAGCCCTGGCTATAGTAGCCTAGCTACAACGACGCCATGCCCCCTAAAAAGAGCTGTTGGGTTCCCATTAAGCATCAAGGGAATCAAGCAAAAACAATTAGGCAGTTGGATAAAATAAATGTTAAATTGATTTAAAAATTAAGGCCCTTTATTAAAGAAATTATTTATAGAATACAAAGAAGTATGGTAAATTTCTAGGTTTGCCCCAAACCCTTCCCCCCTTTCCCCAAAAAAGCTGGGGAACCCGTGGGAAGGGTTTTTGGGTGGGGTAAATAAAGCGCGGAAACCCCGTATTTTCAAAATTTTGAAAAAAAGCCAAAACCCCGACTAAAAAATTTTTTTTCCCCAAATCCCTTTCGGGGGGGCTACGTTCCATTCGACCTCCAGAATCTAAATCTAACCTTAGCGGGGGGTTCTGTCCCCCCTCGACCCCCGGCAATCTACCTAACCTCTTAGCAATAATCACCCAATAATATATCCAACCTAACCTAATTTTACCTAACCTTGCTAAAGAGGGGGACTTCAACCCTCTAGGACTCCCCCCCCCCCCCCCCCCCGGTAACCTACTCTACCCTTACCCTAAGTGGGAGGGGTGGGGGCAGGGGGCTCAAACACTCCGGTTATCATTCTGTTTGCGAGGATCGTAGTTTCACACGTCTCTGTACTTAGAAAAATGCATCTATTGTCCCTAGATCTCGGGAACTTTGACCATTTCTTATTCTTTTTTCTTCTTCTTTTTTTACAGATTATGCCCAAAGTGGCATGTAAGGCCGTGAGCTCCAGGGCTTCGGATGGCAGGGCCTGGAAAGCGTGTATGTGCGGCGTTGAGGGCTTGGCTTGTGATGGTGGCCCTCGACCGTGGTGCGCAGGCAGGATTTTTTATAGTGACGCTGTGATTAGAGGCCGTGCGCCCCCTGTTACCAAGATGCACTCGCAGTCGAAGGTAGAGTTACTGGGCGGGATGTGGGTGTCTTAGCCCACTCGATGGTGGCCAGACATATTTTAAAGTGGATTTATGGGTCTCAACTCAGGTTCGAACTCGGGTTCTTCGAGACCGCCACTCAGTGACGCATAAACACTCTGCTACCGCTCCCATTACAAACCTATATAGTATTGCAGCATTCTGTGAATATCGGGCAGTTCCACGTTTTGGGACGCAGAGAAATCCAATTGAATTTTCCTAGATCTAGGAACAAATTTTCAACACCCCTAACTCAAAAACGATGCGTTGCGAGCATATTTGTACCCAAGCCAAATATCTTCGCATTAGCCAGGTCCCCATACTTGATTGGGGGAGAGGCGTGAGAGTATGGGCAAACACTAGAATAATACAGAAGTATTAAGTAAATAAATATATAAAAACAAAAAATTGTACTATGTGGAGGCCCGGTCAGGCCCCAGTATGGCAGTTTGCCTATTTTGTGGAGGCCCTGATTGTGGAGGACCCTGGCAGCTGCCCACTTTGCCCACTCTAAATCCGGCCCTGGTGGTTAGAAAAGGGTATGCGGGTCAAGTTGAAGACGAGAGGATGTGCAGGCTCAGGTGTGTTTGCTGTCTTTTAGAAAATGTCTACCCTTCTGGGTATGTCAGGCCTGGTGTTTAGATAGATATTAAATACTGGATGTGGAACCAATAATTTCATACTAAAAAAGACACTTCAACTTTTCCCTTACATTTTATATAAATCAAATTATTTTATCCTTCATTAGTTCGTGTTTCCACATGCATTCATTATAATTAAATTGCTTGATGCTTATTTCAGCCTGCATGGAGACACCAGCCCCTCATGGGGAGTTCACACCCGAAGTGTGCTGCAGGCAGGATTGGACAAGATGAAAGCAACTTTGCAGCAAAAAACATGTTTCAATTTATTGTGGCAAATGTCTGCAGTGTAAATAACCTTAAAGCTGAGCTTGCAGACTGTAAATAGGGAAAAATATTCTTGAAAGTGAAATTTAAAATGTCAGGGAATAAATAGATTCATTAGAAACAATTATATAATGCAAAAAATGGAATGTAAAAAAATTGTGTTTCCAAATCTCTAAGTGCATTTTTACATCAGCTCCGATTGAGTCAATTGTCACAGGTAAGCCTGTATCGAAATGGAAAGAAGACATTGAAAAGCTGTCACTTTAAAAAGCTTAAGTCCAAAGGTTATCGATTCATAAGGGCGAAGTGGAAAATCCCTCGCCTCCGAAGCCACAAATATGTAGAGGGGTATCAAAACTTAATGTAGAGCAGGGGTGTACAGCCAGTCAGGAACTTGCTAAAACACAAAGCTTCCACAATGTCAGAGTATGAACGTCTCTGTGTCATTCATTTGATGAAACATCAGTGTCACACGAATGGTCATATGATTAAGGGACAAGACACCATATTACGGACCCCAACGAAAAAAAGTCAGTTGTTGTGATGCTTAGAGGATAACAATGGCCTCGGAAACAAATTGTGTCACCATAATTTGGACACGGAATATGCGAAAGACATTGGGTTGAATATTCAGGGGAGTGGAAGAAGAAACTAGGTTTTATTTGTGGTGGCTAGGGTTAATGATCTTGGTTCACAAATTTGAGTTTGTGGAATCTTGGACTATAAATATAAATAAGACATTTTTACAAATCAGGTGATTCTACTCGCAGATCATTTGTTTGCTGTGATGCTCCCCATACTAAAAGTGGTTAGAATAATTTTTAGATCATGGATTCACTTTAGATGGTAATCCCAACAAACTGTGACTAAACAGCTGTGTTAGAGAATTATCATCAAAAGGAGCATGATCTAAAAAAACAGCACACCGTTTGTTCATAAGCACATTAATGTTCAAGGTGTCAAAAGATAGAATGTTAAACTTAGAGCTCAGTTGCTTTCAGAAACAACTGCTAAAACATAAAATACTTGGAGGAGCTAGGACTACTTAAGAGCAAAGACTGGGAGATACAAGCAAGGTCATAGAATTAGTGATTCATGGTTTGATATATTAATTCTAGAGCAACTTGTGACAAAAAAACGTCCAGAGGTGTTATGGCATCAACCTATCCCCCCTAACAAAATAACATTCTGCAATCAATGATGAACATATGCAAAAATATGAAAAGTTGGCATAAAAAAAATAGTTTGTATCCCTTTCAAAAGGGAATGCTTATAATCATGCCAAGTCTTTGCTCAAGCGTATGATACTTTGGAGTGTGGAGTAACAACAAAAATTCGGAACCGTGAAACCATCATGACCTTTAAGATTAAATCCAAGATGGCCTTGAACATTCTTGGCTTATCTGAGACAAATGGGAGCTGCTACAGCATCCAAAATGCCATTCAAATTAAATTTAGAATAGGTCATTTCCTTTTGGCAAAAACTGTGGTTAGTTGGAGTACCAACAGCAGGTGTAGAGTAAACTACAACACCGGACAAAGGACAAACAAAGGTTGTACTTGTCAGGAATGTCTTCTTCCAAAAAATGTATTATGCTGGCTCAATCAGGACACAACTGATGGAATCAATGATTCTGAACTTTATGCTTTCAGCAATGCTCTTTTCATGTGAACCAAAAAAACAAAGAAGCTGTATTCTTCATGTTGAAGAAGGAACTTCGAAGATTGTGTGGAGGCAGAGGGATTGCGGTATTTGGGTGGGTTTATTGCTCAAAAGTTCCACCCAGTTTGCCTTATTGGAAGAAATGTTAACACCAGAAAGATAATACTGGATAGGGGAATTGTAGGAAGATGAAAACTGATGACGCCATCTGATGAGTTTTATGAACAGCTCAGCAAAATGGGAGAATGTTTGTGTGTTATCATCGGAAAGAAAAATTATAAAACCAGGTAATATGTATGAGTATCTAAGTAGGTTAATTAGTACAAAGTAAGGGTACTGAAGAAGTAATAAAATACTTTGGAAAATGTAGGGTATTTGTCAGAAGAGAAAATTTAACACAGAGAGATCGGCAGAATTCCAAAGAGGTACAAAGAAAAATAAAACACTTAAAAAGATAAAAGGTGGTAACAAATAAACGCATATTGTGGTAGAGTTGATAACTGCTTATTATTTTACCTCCCTGAACTGCATACAGTGTAAGAATATAATTGTAAAAAGGAAGATGGCATGATTATGAAAATCCATTAATAGACCACCCAGATAAAATGAGTCGGTAAAGGAGGAGAAAAAAATCAGGGGAGGTATGAGGAAGGAAGAGGAGATCTTTTAGAGAGTTGAGGGAACATATGAGGAACAGAACTCTAATATCTTAAATCTTATATATATCTTAAAATTGAAATCATGTCTTATAAACTCATGTACCACCTACCGTAGATAACACTATAGTCGCCAGTCACTTGACACGCACACTAATGTGTCCAGGCGCCATATATTGTGAATTTAGCATCCACTACAAGACTTGTATGTCCCATTGAAGAGGCATGCACAGTAGTTTATATTATGTACATCACACTACATGTCTTCAGTGAATTAAAATCAGTAGTGATGCTAAATTCGTAATATAATGTGCCTGGCGAATATTAGTGCAATGGGCAGAAGTGACTGGCGACTAGATATTGTATCTACGGTAAAACAATGGTTGTCAACTTTTAGTTCTTAATTAATTACCATACTCTGTTAACACACAAGCCGAATAATAATTTACATTAGGATACCCCGGTACAATTAATCTTTTAAATTTCGTTGCTCTGTAACACTTTCCCCCTCCTCGCCCTCTTAATTCTATGACGTCACTTCCCCATGCGCGGCTAAGGGGAGGTGACGTTACCTTTCAGTTTCTTTACTTGAGGCCAATCCACCGTAAGACTTCTTGACGCGGACCCGCCATCATATGGACTGCGTTTATCACTGAAGCATCATAATTATATTAAATTAGTGGGGTAGGATATTATATACCCGTAATGGGGTACAATAATTAATACCCTAATAATCTCCTAAGAGATACTTTAATGAATGTGCAAATACCGGATCTTTATATATAGGTTGGTGAGTTGGGTTAGGTTAAAGCGTTTCAATATTTTGTTTTGCCAATGAAAAGATTAGTCCTCGAGGAAACATTAATAGCGTTAACAAAAACAACAGCGTTAAAGCTGAGGAGTTTTACCTATTGGCATAATAGCTATCTCAAAAAAAGGGTGTACCCTTTGATTTTCATGTAAAAAAATCATATTTCTTAAATAACTCGAAAACTAGGCGGTTTCCAGGAAATGTCATGATGAGTAAACGATAGAACACTTGAGCCTTTCTGATGCGCCGTGGCAACCTGAATTTAGAGCTTGTTTTTGGAGTGTGGATTGTGTTGTTTTTTTTTCGAATAGTTAATAATAGTAAAAGAATATTACTATATTTTTGTCATCCTATATTCCTAGAGAAGAAATGGAAATCCGTGGATGCTGTGACACAATGCAGCAGCCACGCGCTTATCTTGTTCCTTCCTGCCGTGGTGGGCCGTGAGGCAGGCAGTGAGCTAAAGCCCATCAGCGGGCGCGGCGTTTGCACGCAGCCGCCCACGCGCATGCTGGCGGGCACCACCGGCTCACAGGCGGCGTGCAGTTACAGGAGCCACGAGACGGGCCTCTGGGGAGAATCTCCTGCAGTTCCATAGGAGAGGACGCCCTCGGCAGTGTAAGCTACGAAGATCTTGCCAGTCTCCCAGGCGGTGTCGGGAAATTCTCGTCAAACTGTACTTGAGTGAAACTCAGCGGTGATGTCCCCGCTGGTGATGTCCCTGTCTGCCACGGGCCTGCTTGCGGCCTTCAGTGGAGCGGCAGAAGGGCCTTCCAGGACCAGCACGGGACCATCTTCTGGTCAGCACTGCTTCAGGTACCGGAGGACTGTCTGCCTCGGCTAAAGGGCCGGATGATTGTGCCGCGCCAAGGATTTCTTCTGCTTACGACGGCATCCTCACAGCCTGCATGTCCTGTTTGGCGTCCTGCAGGATAGTGCCTTGGCACGGGTCCTGCGGCGGGCGAAAAGAGGGCATCCTGCCCTCTACTCGCGCTACCACCGCCTCCTGTTCTTCCTGCAGGGTGCGTTCTCGCCCTGGTTAGGGTCTGGCTCTTGACGAGAGCACGAGGTCCTCGCCGCTGGAAGTGCTGATCCGCTCAGCACCTCCACACGAGACGTGTCACGTCCATCGACGTGCCATGTCCACCTGCAGGGATCATCAGCGCCCGGTGGCGCTCTGAGATGTGCTCCTCCATTGTGGAGGCAGGTGCTGTGGTTGCTCTGCTGGGTGCGGGCCAGGGCGGACTCCACCTTCCTCGGCGCTGGGGCGCGCCAGACCTCCAGCCTCGCACACACGGCGAGGCTGATCACGGTGGCCAGGACCACCACGCCAGGAATGCTGGCTGTTTCCTTGTCATTCTTTAAAGTTGATTAATAAATGATTGTTCAAACTAAGGAGCGAAATTGAAGAGGACCTATAAAGCGATGCTAGCGTCAAAAGGTTCGCAAGAGAAGAAACAGAAGAAGTTAACTGCAAGAAACATAGGTAGGACACATAATAATGAGAACATGGAGTGCTTTTAAAGGGACTAGAGAAGGGAAACCTAACAGTTGCGAGAGAGGGAAGAGGAGGCATTAGCTGTTGTGACTACCGAGGCAAGAAACAGGAGGGCCAGGGGAGGGTAGGGCAGGTAAGGCTACGGCTGGGCTCATGGGGACAGGGAGCAGAGAGAGAGAGAGAGAGAGAGAGGGGATGAGAGAGAGAGGAGACGAGAGAAAGAGAGGAGAGAGAGAGTGGCGAGGAGGCGGGTGGAATGGTCTGCGATTAATAGTATTCGACTTTCTTTTTGAACCCAGGCGAATTTTCATTAGGAGTCAAAAAACAAGTACATTGACCCCCCCACACCCCCACACACACACAGGTAATAAAGATATAGGTAGATAATTAGGTAAAGAAACCGACAGACAGCAGACCGACAGACAGACAGACAGACACAGACAGACAGGCACACAAGGACAGACAGACACAGACAGACAGACAGAAAGAAGACAGACACAGACAGACAGCAGACAGACAGACAGACAGACACAGGACAGACAGACACAGCAGACAGACACAGACAGACCACACGAAGACAGACAGACAGACAGACAGCCAGACATACACAGACAGACAGATACAGACAGACAGACACAGACAGACAGACACAGACAAGACAGACAGACAGACAAACAGACAGACAGACAAACAGACAGCACAGAAGGACAGGGTGACAGACAGACAGACAGGACACAGACAGGACAGACACAGACAGACAGGACAGGACAGACACAGGACAGACAGACAGACAGACAGACAGACAGACAGACACAGACAGACAGGACAGACAGACATACAGACATACAGAACCAGACAGACAGACCCAGGATAACTACAGACAGACAGACAAACAGACAAACAGATACACAGCACGACAGACACACAGACAGACAGACAGACACAGACGACAAAGACAGACAGACACAGACAGACATTACATACAGACACAGGACAGACAGAATAACATACAGAACACAGACAGACAGGACAGGACGACAGACAGACAGACAGACACAGACAGACAGACAGACAGACAGACAGACAGACCGACAGACACAAACAGGACACACAGACAGACAAACAGACACACAGACAAACAGACAGAACAGACAAGTAATTAGAAGAAAAGGCGGAGAACATACCAAAATTCACTCTTATTTTAATTTGAAAGAGTAATATTTCTCTCTCTCTCTCGTCTCTCTCTCTCTCTCTCTCTCTCTCTCTCCTCTCGCATCTCTCTCTCTCTCTCTTCTCTCTCTTTCCTCTCTCCTCTTCTCTATCTCTCTCTCTCTCTCTACTCTCTCTATCCTTCTCTCTCTCTCTCTCTCTATGACCTCATTCAAGCAGTACTTAACGACACGTAATATTTGCCAATGACTTGTTTTTTCAAATCGAATTTTATTGAATGGAATTATTTGTAAACACGTTTTTTCACGATAACTTTAATACATTTTTTAATGATCAATATTGGTCTTCCTAGATTACATTTGATCAGACAGTAGCCTGGTTTTTACTATTTCATTATAGGATTATTATTGATAGCTTAATTGATGCCTTGTGTGTGTGTGTGTGGGGTGGTGTGTGTGATTGCGTGTGTGTTTGTATAGTGTGTCAGAGGTGTGGCCCCGCAACGAAAAATCCACTTCCCGCAAACGCAAATCGCAAAACCCCAATCATACGTTCCGCAACCACAAGTTCCGCAAATTTTTGAAGTCACACTTCCGCAACACAATCTGCAAACCTATATGTGACAAAAAATGGTACACCTTTGATTTCAGTAAAAAAATCACAATTTATTAAATAACCGAAAACTTGCGGTTTCCAGGAAATTTCCTTGAATGAGTAAAGAATAGGAAACTTGAGCAGACCTTTCTGATGAGCCGTGGCAAAAATGAATTGGACGTTTAAATAAGTGAGAAAATTGTATTGTGTATTTTTGACATACTATTAAAATATCTCAAATCTACAAGAGAATAATTGCCTTCTGAGATAATGGCATTGGATTAGAACCTACATAACCTTAAACAACTTTGCTGCTATGCATTTGTACCGCGGCCTAATAGTTACGGCGTACAAGGGCTTTTATGAGGAAACATGGTGTTTGAAATATTATCTGTGAATTAATACCTTATTAATCAATCCCTATTAAGAGTATATATCAAACACTGGAACAATTTAAGAAAAAAAAATTGTGAGTTAGATTTTTGAGCTTATTTTAACTAAATTGGCAGCGATTCCAAAATCTGTAGTCAGTTTTTTTCTAACACCGTCAAGTTTTTTTCTCAACAGCTTACCCTCCATATAAGCAAAATTCACTTTGTGGCTCATTTTCAGCCTCATTCAGCTGAAATTTCGTGCCAGTTTTCGAACAAACTACCTCCTCCTAGAAGATGAGTGATGTTGAAGAACGCAGTGCAGCAATGGATGCAGCGGTTTGAATTCCCGAGGATTCAGTTCGTAGGGGATTTGATCAGCACGAGTTGAATGATTAGCACGTGATTGGGGCCTATCCACAAAAAAGCTTCAGAAATACTAGCATCAAGACTGAACGAGAAAAACATACATGAACAAAGGAGTGAAGGTATCATATTTCGAACAGAGAAAGTTACATTTCTTGCAGTACTTTCTGAAGTGCCAGCGGTTTTGATGTTTTGCCAGAAATTCCTGGTTTACTGAAGGGTTAGGGCTTTCAATCTACAATCCAACATGAATGGCGATATGTTTATTGATAGCTCAAAGCGGAGCTTGAAGTGGTCCTAACAACAATGGCAAATTTTTGTTTGGCGCAGTCCCTATTGGCATTCGGTCTGTCTTCGTGAATATATGGAGATGAGAAAGAGAGTCATTGAGTATTGCAATATGACAACACAATTGGATCATCTGGGTGACTTACAAATGGTGTCTATTCATTCTTGGTCAACAACGTGGATAACACAAAGTCATCCCTGCTTTCTCTGTATGTGGGGATAGCAGAGCTCGAGAGATAGCATTGGGTTCAGGACGAATTGGCCTCCAGAGATCTGATCTTAAACTGGAGATCGCTAACATTGTACATGAGCCACTTGTGACAGGAAGAAAATAATATTCCCACCTCTGCACATAAACTAGGTCTCATTGAAACATTTGTAAAGCATTGTCAACTGATGGCGACTGTTGAAGTACATCATCTTGTCATTTCCTGGACTGTCAATGAAAAAATCAAGGACGGGGGTTGATGGTCCACAAATTCGACAGCCTCTCAAAGATGAACATTTCAACCGGTACTATGTCAGACTTGAAAAAGAATGCTTGGATATCATTCAAAGACGTCGCAAGAACTTTCTTGGAAAATTACACGTCAAGGTAATTACACAGAAATTGTCAGAAACTATTGGAGAGCTACAAGGCTTGGTGCAACATGAGTATAAAGTAAATTTTGTGCGTAGCCATCTGCCAACTTTCCGGAAAATCTTGTTGCTGCTAGCGACGAGCAAGGTGAACGATATTCACCAAGATTTGAAGGTTATGGAAAAAACGTTACCAGGGTAGATGCGGATGTGCAATATGAGGCTGACTATTGTTGGAGCATCAAAACGCGATAGTCCTCAAGTGAACACTCCAGACAAAGCTACAAAACGTAAATTTTTACTTAACCTGCACACCAATTATTAGCTTATCCTTTATAAACATGAGAATGTTAAATAAACATCTCTATTCATGCATATTTCTTTCATTTTTCATTGTATGTTAACATTGGCAACTTTTATAACATAAGCACTGTTACTGTTATGACAGTATTGTTCATATTTTTTAAGAAAACGAAAATCCTACAGTTCAAAAACTTGACGTGATAGAGAAAAACTGAGATCAGTTTTGGATTCAGCACCCAAAAATTACTTAATAACAAGTGTCAGACCCAACTCAACAAAAATTTGTTCCCCAGTGTAATTACAATGCCCCTTTCTACCCCGCACTCCTCGGTCAAGATGGACAAGCCAGTCCTCGTGCCACACGCCAGCAGCACGAACACTCTCCTCTCTTTTTTCAAAGCATCTCTCTGACGGGCTCAAGCTAGCCCGCGGTCCTCCCCTGCTGGAGGCCCGGAAAAAAAAAAATGTATAGTTTATGTTATATTACTAATATAACTATTGAAAAGTTGTAAGAGGATACATCTAATACCAGCATTTTCTAATTTATCAATAAGTATGCAATCATTTAATGCATCAAAAGCTTTCGATAAATAAAAAAAATAATCCAACAAAGGAAAAGTTTTCATCTAACAGTTTGTAAACATTTTAGACAAATATAAGTGTTGCCGACTATGTGGAAGGATTGGCTCGAAAACCATGTTGACAATAACATAACATATTATTGTTTTCTAAATATTTTACTAAACGATGTGCAATAGTTTTTTCCAATATTTAAAAAAATGCAGGTAGGATTGAGATTGGTCGGTAATTATCAATATATGTTATATCTCCAGACTTGTGTAGGGCAGTTACTTTGGTCTTTCTTATTTTTTGTCCGGGAACACTCCTGTTTAAAGGATATCTATAATAATATAAGCGAAAGTGTGTCTGTGTGTCTGTGTGTAGGTCCGCGATAGGTGCCGCCCCCCGTGGCACAATCCCATCATATAGGACAGTTTTGGAACCAGCTCGACCAGGGGCACATTATGAGATAATCCGATCACTGTTTTCTTTTTTTTTAGCAGCCTATTAGCGATAATTGTGAAAAAAAAATGTGGGTTGCGAGAATTGAGGAAACCTTGATGTAGGGTGATGGGTAATGGGTGAGTGAATGGGTGGGGTGATGGGTAATGGGGGTGGGGTGATGGGTGAGTGAATGGGTGGGGGGTGATGGGTGATGGGTGAGGGAATAGGGGGGGGTGATGGGTAATGGGTGAGTGAATGGGTGTGTGGTGATGGGTAATGGGTGAGTGAATGGGTGGGGGGTGATGGGTAATGGGTGAGTGAATGGGTGGGGGGTGATGGGTAAGGCGTTAATACATACATTTCTACATCCATGATTTCAGGAAAGTTAGAAGGGGCTATCTGGAGAGTCTGTGTTTGGTGGGCCTTCGGCCCACCAAACAGGTGGCGGGCCCCACCAATAGCCCTCCGCAGGAGCTAGCCAAGAAGTCCGCCCGGAGGGCGGCTTTGCGGCTAGTATTAAATATATGCAAAAAGGACCTGATATTAAAGACCTGGTATTGTGTGTGTTTGTGTGTGTGTTTGTGTGTATTCATTCATCTAGTTGTCTAGTTGTGTTTTACAGGGCCTGAGCTACACTCGTATGGCCCCGTCTCCAGATCTACATTTTCAATTTGCTTTCTTAGTGTTAAGTGTTGAGGGAAGCCACCACCCCGCGAGGCAGGACAAAACCCCCAGCTAACATCCGGTACCCATTCACTGCTGGGTGGACAGGGGCTCGGGCTTTTAAGCAGACCGCCCATATTTCTCCGCTCCGCCCGATGATGGAACTCGGGACGTTTCGGTTGTGAACCAAGCGTGCTAACTGATACACTACGGAGGACCCAAAGTATGTGTGTGTGTGTGTGTGTGTGTGTGTGTGTGTGTGTGTGTGTGTGTATGAATTTAATGTAATAAAATATTTATTACTCAGACTTTCACAGATAAAGTACTACATTACATTTTCTATATATAGTTACCTAAAAAGTTTTAAAATACCTTGACAAATTGTGCCAAATTGTTCAATACATTTTATTTCTACTCTGCTCAAAATAGTACATAATCTGAATGATTTGAGTTTGTTATAAATAATCTGTATATATTGTTCTTAACGAACTATCCTGTTTTGCACTTGGCAACACATGGTATCATCCCTTATATCAAGAGCATAGCCTAAATGCCAACTGGAATTTTGGCGGGGCAAGCTGAATTTGTCAGGTATTGCGAAAATT
>JACEEZ010013904.1:2500-20000 GCA_016584305.1 Chionoecetes opilio
AGGAATAGAGGGGAAGCGTAATGTTCACTGTTCACCGTAAATCATGGCTTGTTGACGGCAACGACGGCAAGGCCAGCTCTTTCGGGCGAAACCTCCAGTGTGGATGTTTTCCTTAGAAATACAGTTGGGGGCAGAGTTTTATACTTGTTCATCGTGTCTGTGTGTTGTGTGTGTGTGTGCTTGTGTGTTTGTGTGTGTGTGTGTGTGTGTGTGTGCGTTTGTGTGTGTGTGTGTGGGGTGGTGTGTTTTGTTTGTGGGGTTTTTCGTCATTCACCCAATGTCTTGTCCATGCGTGTCGACTGAAGAAGAGGGGGTAGTTACTGGTAGGTTTTTGTCGAGTAGATGGTGAAAAAATTTGGGGGTTTTTGAGGCATTGAACAAAAGAAGTTTTGCTTTTCCCCAATCAGAAATTATAAAAAGATCAGAAGTTAACGCTCGGTGACATCTCTCCATGAATCACTTAGTTCCTGTTGCGTTGGACGTCTAATAAAAGGGCGTTGAAAAATTTTCAGGGTAGAATCATCAGCGTAGGAGTGGGTAGGGCTTGAGTTAGACTTAGAAGATCTTTAATGAATAACACTGGGGAACAAAATTTTTGTTGAGTTAGGTCTGAACACTTGTATTAAGTAATTTTTGGGTGCTGAACCAAAACTGATCTCAGTTTTTCTCTATCACGTCAAGTTTTTGAACTGTAGGATTTCGTTTTCTTAAAAAATATGAAAAATACTGTACATAACAGTAACAGTGCCCTTTTTTTATAAAAAGTTTGCAAATGTTAACATTTCAATGAAAAATGAAAGAAATAGGCATGAATAGAATGTTTATTTAACATTATCAGTTTTTAGAAAGGATAAGGCTATAATTGTGTGCAGGTTAAGGTAAAAATTTACGTTGTAGCTTTGTCTGGAGTGTTCAACTTGAGGGGCTATCGCGTTTGATGCTCCAACAATAGTCAGCCATCATATGCACATCCCATCTACCCTGGTAACGTTCTTCCATAACCCTTCAAATCTTGGTGAAATCGTTCACCTTGCTCCCTCGCTAGCAGCACCAAGATTTTTCGGAAAGTTGGCAAGATGGCTATGCAAAAAATGTACTTTAATACTCATGTTCCCAACCAAGCGCTTGTAGCTCTCCAATAGTTTCTAAACAATTTCTGTGTAATTATTTGCACGTGTTTTTCCAAGAAAGTTTTTGACGACGCCCTTTGAATGATAGCCAAGCATTATTTTCAAGGTCTGACATAGTACCGTTGAAATGTTCACTTTGATGAGCTGTCGAATTTGGGGGACCATCAAACACCCCGGGCCTTGATTTTTTCAATTGACAGTCCAGGAAATGAGATGATGTACTTCAAACCAGTCGCCATCAGTTGACAATGCTTTTACAAATTGTTTCATGAGCTAGTTTTTTATGTGCAGGGGTGGGAATATTATTTTTTTCCCTGTCAACAAGTGGCTCATGTACAATGTTAGGATCTCCGGGTTTAAGATCAGATCTCGGAGGCCAATTCGTTTGAACCCAATGCTTCTCTCGAGCTCTGCTATCCCACATACAGAGAAAGCAGGGAACTTTGTTATCCACGTTGTTGACCAAGAAGGAAGGACACCATTTTAAGGTCAACACAGATGATCCAGTTGTGTTTGTCATATTGCAATAACTCAATGATCTCTTTACATCTCCATATTCTTCACGAAGACAGACCGAATGCCCAATAGGGACTGCCCCAAAAAAAAATTGCCTTGTGTAGAAGGACCCCATTTCAAGCTCGTTTTTGAGCTATCAATAAACAATCGCCATTCATTTGGATTGTAGATTGAAAGCCCTAATTCCTTCAGTAAACCAGGGAATGTTATGGCAAAAACAAAACCGCTGGCACTTTGAAAGTACTGCAGAAATGTACTTTCTCTGGTTCGAAAATATGATACCTTCACTCCTTGTTCAAGTATGTTTTTTTTCGTTTGTCTTGATGCTAGTATTTCTGAAGCTTTTTTGGATAGGCCCAAATCACGTGTAAATCATTCAACTCGTGCTGATCAAATCCCCTACGAAATGAATCTCGTGAATGTCAAAATCTTTCATCATTGCTGTCACTGCGTTCTTCAACATCACTCAGATCTTCTGAGGAGGGAGTTGTCGAAAAAATGGCACTGGAATTTCAGCTGAATGAGGCATTGGTCTTATAGCTGACGGTTTGATTAGGATATTCTATTTTATTTTTTTTTCTTGTTAAATCCTGATTTTTCACTAAACAAAAGTAATCTGGGAATGATCTTTTGCTCTCGCCAAACCATGGGGATACCAAAAGCCAACTTTTCACGTGTTCCCTTTTGGGCCACATCCGTAATCTTCGACACATGCTTGCACACTTTGTGAGGGGCCCATAGCTTGTCTTTATCACCGAGTTTACTTTAAAATATGCGAAATATGCTGTTTGACAAATACGCTGATGTTGCCCCCTGACTTGGAATGGTGAACTACCCCATATATTTGAGAAGGAGTCAGGGTTGTTTAGGCATTTACGACGAGACGTAGCAGGAGCAGACATGATCTGAAAAAAAAAGAAATATTATAAACCCATGTAAATAAAAACACTAAACTGGAATAGTTACAAGCTTTGAAAAAAAAAAAAAACGCATAAAACGAAATAGAAATTACAATGGTATGTTGTTACAAGGTTAAGAGAAAAGCCATAACAAATCCTCCTAATTCCTACTATCCTAGCTTTTTGTTTGCAGATATTGATAGTACTGACCTATTGGAGCTGCACACACCTCTCACCGCACTGTCTCAATTGTAACTGCACAAACAAGTTGCCACATTTGCTCTCGATGAGTCAAAACGTAATCAGCTGGCAAGTTTTATACAGCTCACAAGTGGAATTTTGCTTATCTGGAGGGTAAGCTGTGGAGAAAAACTTTGCTAAAAAAAAAAACTGACTACAGATTGGAATCAGCATGCCCAATTTAGTCTAAATAAGCTAAAAAATCTAACTCAACAATTTTTTTTTTCTTCAAATTGTTCCCCAGTGTAATAGAAAGAGAGTGGGTGATGGACAGAAAACCCCGAAGAAAAACCACTATTGATAGACCCTTTAAAAGAAGAACAATGTCCGTTACAGTAGGCTAATGAGTAGGGTTGTCTGCAAATGGCTAATCATAGAAATGCATATTTTAGTCATCTTTGTGTTTAATTTCATATAATTTAATTTTACTATACACGTACGGCATATTCTTGGAAAATTCTTGGTTTATTATACTAAAAGTCTTCAACATGTTATATCATATGAAAGTATAATATCATAGGAATATATTTTGCGACGTCTATGCGGCGCCAGTGTGAAACCGCCTTTTGTGGTCAGTGAACAGTAGCTGACGTGACGAATTAAGTATCTGTGCCCCCAAAAGACAACTACAGGTTCACATTTTGAGCAGCAAATTTTTTCAAAATGGCTTCAAAAAACATTTCCTTGATTTATAATTTGTTCAAATGACATTTTGCCTTCATTTATCTTATGCTTTTTCAAAATTATCAATAAAGATTAAGTTATTGTAGTATTTATTAGCTGTTTTTATTTTTTTTATGTTTATGATATTGGTTATTTAAGTTTATTTTATTGTGTTTACAGATAGAGTTGATTTTTTTGTGTGTGAATGAAAACCTCCGTGTTCAAATGTCTCTTTAACAAATAGTTTGATTTCAGTTATGTATTTCTTTTTTTTTGCTTTGTGAATAAACTTAAGAAAAACGTAACTTATTTATTGCTTTTTTTAAAAAAGTTATCAGAAGAAAATATATATATGTTTTCCGTATGAACTTTAAGTTTATAAAGAAAAAGAAAGATATTAATAATGATTTGTCAGATTTTTTATGTAAGGGTTCCCTGAGACATGAAAATTATTGCAAGGGTTCCATAAGGGTAAAAAGGTTGAGAAACGCTGCTCTAACCAATCAAGTCGTTCAAGCGGTGTGTTCAGTGTGCGTGCGCGTGTGTGTGTGTGTGTGCGTGTGTGTATGCGTGTTTGTGTATGTGTGTGTGTGTGTGTGTGTGTATGTGTGTGTGTGTGTGTGTGTGTGTGGGTGTGCGTGTGTGCGTGTGTGTGTGTGTGTTGGTGTGTGTTTTGTGCACGTGTGTGTGTGTCTGTGTGTGTGTGTGTGCGTGTGTGTGTGTGTGTGAGAGATTCACTCACGGCCTTGATCACCCGCTTGACACGAGATGTCCCGAATAGAGCGTAGAGCTCACAGAGTCCAATCCATGGATAATGCTTGGACCTCACCTACCACACACCTCATCCTTTTTCTCTAACGGAATAGTATTTTTGCAAATTTGTCAATTAATAATTTCTTGAGTGGGTGTTGAACGCAGGATCACAGTGGCGCGTCATGCTCTTAACCACTGACTGACATAGGTTGTTTATTTATATATATTTTCTTTACACTAGTACCTATAGCACCTGTAGGAAGTGACCTCCAGGGCTGAGGTGGTAGGCCCTGCAGGCTCACTTGATGGTTATGATGGTTGGCCATCGCCCTTGGTGGCGCAGGCAGGATCCTTATAGTGACGCCTGTGATTAGAGGCTCATGCCGTCCCCCTATGTCCTCCGATGAACACGCAAACGAAGGTAGAGTTAATGGGCAGCATGTGGGTGTTCTTAGGTCACTCGATGGTGCAGAAAGATTTTAAGTGGATTTTAGTTCTCATCGGGGATTGAACTCGGGTCACCCAGAACGCCGTTCGGAGACGCTCTGCTACCGCCTCCCCAGACGTATATGTCTGTATGTGTGTATGAGACAGAGAGAGAAAGATAGATAGAAAGAGAGAGGTGAGCAATACATGAAATAGTTTATCCTATACTGCAGGGGCTATAATTTTAATTATAAAGCAGTATATGCTTACTCTGATACAAAGTTTCTAGTTTTGGCCTCCTCTTGCTGCAGCTTGATTCGCAGACATCGGGGTTTCAGTGGAAAATTTAGATGGCCACAAATCATGATTACTAAATTACCTCACTGTTGTTTTTATACAGTAATTAAGGTTATTAGTAACCTCATGGAGATAAAAAGAGTTATTTGGCAGGTTATGCGGAAGAGAAGGGATGGTTGGCCTGTTCATGTTATTTGATAACTGCATCGTCATGGCGTAATCGTGTAAGTCAGGCGTCTTATACTTATACATTCTACGTACGTAATGGTTACCTGCATGTCTATGATTCTGCAACACTATGAAAAATATGGTACACTTAATGTTCTTGTAAATGTTGTGAATTCTATATTTTTTTTTTTTACACATTTCATGTAACTGTAACTTTTGTTCATTTTACGTCATATCCATATATCCTCTTATGGCTTACAGCGACTCAACTTAAAGCAGGTTACAGCTAACGGATAGAGAGCGAGCAAGAGAGAGATAAGAGATATAGAATAGAAGCAGCGAGAGAGACTATAAGAGGAAAAAGAGAGAGTAGAGAGAACGTAAAGGAGAGAGGATGAAGAGAGTGGATACACCGAGATGACGGAGAGAGAAAGAGAATAGAAGAAGAGCGAGAGAGAAAAGAGAGAAAAAGAGAGGAGAGAGAGAGAGAGAGAGAGAGAGAGGAGAGAGAGAGAGAGAGAGGAGAGAGAGAGAGAGAGAGAGAGAGAGAGAGAGAGAGAGAGAGAGAGAGAGAGAGAGAGAGAAAAAAAAGACACAAGAGGAGTTCAGATCTGACCCAAAGAACTATAGACCTGGGTGGGACAAGTGTTTGAGAGGATCGGGCAGAGGTAATCTGTGTCAGCAGCGACAAACTAACTCCTCTCGACCAAAATTTGGGTACCGGACCTGGGACGGTCCACCTGTCGATGCTCCTTACCCGTTAAACTGGCAGGACGCCCTGGATGACGGCCAGGACACTGTCGTGGTGGCCGTTGACATAGCGAATGCCTTACAACAGGGTGTGGCACGGAGACCTTATAGAAAAACTCCGAGCCAAAGGCATCCAGGGTGACCTACTGCTGCTCCTGGGGAAGTACCTGCAGGGAAGAACCCTCCAGGTCGTCGTCAAAGGGCAGGCCTCTGAGTCCCTACCAGTGGAAACATCAGTCCCACAGGGCTCTGTGCTGGGGCCAGTCCTGTGGAACATCTATGTGGACGATCTTCTCCGGCAGCTGCCAGCAGTCTCGGCCTACGGTGATGACTGTACTCTCTCCTGCTTCTACCCGCGACATGACAGTGGGCGTGCTGCTGATGAGATCAATCAGCAGCTGAGTATTATTCAGGAGTGGGGTACACGTTGGCAGGTGACCTTTGCTCCGGAGAAGACACAGGCAATGGTGGTTTCTCGGTCCCCTGCTACCGGGCCTGCATTGTAAGGGAGGCTGCGGTTTGATGGCGTTCTTCTCCCACTCCAGGAAGCCGTCAACGTTCTGGGAGTAGAGGTGGACCGAGAGCTAAGGTTTGACGGCCAACATCAAACACATTCAAAATAGGCGTCTCACAGGGTCTACGCCCTGCGAAGGGTAGCCAGCTTCCTCGGACAGGGGAGGGAAGCTCTTGCTCTACAAGGCCCAGATACGGCCTTACTTAGAATACGCCGCCCCTCTCCTGGATGTCGTGTGCAGCCTCGCACACTAGGAGGCTGGACAGCATCCAGCGTCGAACCCTGCGATTGGTGGATGCTGCAGACCCCCCCCAGACCCCACCCAGTCCGAGCCGGTGAGTCCCCTCGACTCACTGGAAACACCGCAGGGACGTCGCGGCGCTTGTGGTATTCCACAAGGCACAGGTGCAGGGAGTGCCACACCTGGCTGAGTTACGACAGCCTCCGAGAATCGCCACGCGAAGCACGAGAAACGGTGCTTACCAGTGGTGATGCAGTGGAGGTGCCGCGTTCCCGTGCCAGCACCAATGCACCTTTGTGGGCCGGTCTCCAGGATGAGGAACATTTTCACGGCCGCCGTCCCTCACATCCAGGAGATGAATGACACAAAGTGTAAAGTTGGCGGCCAATGTGTGGAAACTGTCAAAGCCCACCCCGCTGACGCTTAGTGATACTGTGACACTAGGGGACAGCAACAATGCCTCAACAAACACTTTAGTGATGTTTATATGTATATGATGTTAGTTTTTTAGGTCTTTGTATTTATGTGTATATAGTTATATTTACTTGCCCTTAAGATAGGTAGCACACGACAGTGGCATTTTTGGGACTTCTTGTATATGTATTTTTAAAATAAATAAAAAAAAGAGAGAGAGAGAGAGAGAGAGAGAGGAGAGAGAGAGAGAGGAGACGAGAGAGAGAGAGAGAAAGAGGAAAAAGAGACGGAAAGAGAGAGAAGGAGAGAGAGACGGAAAGAGAGATAAAGGGAAAGAGAGAGAGAGAGAGAGAAGAAAAGAGAGAGAGAGAGAGAGAGGGGAGAGAGAGAGGGGAGGAGAAAAAGGAGAGAGAAAAGAGAGAGAGAAGAGGGAAGAGCGAGAGAGAGAGAGAGGAGAGAGAGAGAGAGAGAGATTTTGCCAGGAAAACATAGGATCATACCCTCAGCATGTTTATTTATATAAAACGAGTTAAGATATTGTGCGGGACCCCAAAATTTTAGTATCGCTCTAAATGGTGTAGAGTGTGATACGGTGCATCGAGGGTAGTGGTGGTGGTATGAATGAGGGGAAAGTATTAAGGCCATTGTCAAAGGGATGACCTTCACCTTTTCTCTTATGCTCGCAGGGTTTGGGGTGTTCCAGAGTAAGATATTTCCTTATTGAAAAGACACAACTAAAGGTTATCAAATAAAGGAGATTCCCGATATAACTTTAAGAGATGCTGTTTAAGATTAGATCAGTTTTTACATTTTCCAAGGTTGACATATGGGGGGAAAAACACATTGTAGTAAGCACACCAACGTATGACAGACTATTTGGCTGTGTTTACGGCCAAACCTTTGCTTATTCTAGTTTTTTTTTTTGTGTGTGCTTCAATTATGATGCATATGTGTAACCACGAAACAATCTTCTTAATTCTCTTTCACAATAGTACCTCCGTTTACTAATTTATTCACCCTCAATTATCATGAATCTGTTTGTCACTTCGTTCTTTTTTTACCATATTCGTAATCCTTTCTCTTTATTTTATTTCCTGCACCCTTCCACCTCGATTACCTTCACCTCATCCCTAAGTCTCCTTCTTTATGTTCACTTCGTCTCCCTTTCAGTGTGTTTTCAGCGTTCTCCCTTCACTTGGATCCTTTATTGCTTCGTTCTTAATTCCCGATAGCAGTTTTTCCAATAACTTTCATTCATTATCATAAGTTTCCCTTTCATCCATTCCGTTACTTAAAATTTTAAACCTCCTCCTTTGTGGCCTGACTGGTCCTCATCTTAATCTTTATCATTTTAGCCTAAGTGTTCCCCTCCTTATCTTCTGACCTTTTATTCGTAGTTGTAAATGATTAGCCATGTTTTTCCTGTTATTAGATATTTTCCTAAATCGTTGTAGCATAATTACATTCTTGTGACACTGCAGTTTGCCGGTTTCTATCTTTTTTCACTTTGCATTTATTTTAGGATGTGGTGATGTTATTTTTTTTTTTTTTTTTTTCATTTTATCGAGCTTGGGCAATATATTTTGACTATAGTATATGATAAGAAGGTTTGAAGCATCTATCTGGGTTTGCAATCTTCTATGTGATCGCCAGTACGGTTTCCGTAAAAGGACGATCTACTGGCGATCTTCTAGCTTTCCTAACTGAATCTTAGTCATCTTCCTTTAGGGTTTTCGGGAAACTTTTGCTGTTGCCCTTGGACATATCAAAAACTATTGATAGTCTAGCACTAATAATTAATTTTCCCAAAAAATACCATCATTCGGTTTATATACTTCTCTCTGCACCTTCATATAAGTTCCCTTTCAAACCTTTCTATTGCACCTAATGTACATGGCCATTATTTTATCTTACGTGTATCATTATTTTTATCTTACGTGTAAAAAAAGTGATGGCTTCCCCAGGGTTTTGTCCCTTTCATCCACTCTCTTTCTATTATGCATTAATGATCTTCTAAATCTAACTCAATGTTTCCCATCCACTCCTACGCTGATGATTTTTTTTATCATGCAGTTTTCAACGTCGTTCATTAGACTGCCAACTCAACAGGAACTACGTGATTCATAGATAGATCACACATAACGCCTAACTTTTATCTGTATATAATTTTTGATCGGGGCAAAGCAAACCTTGTTTTGTGCAATGCCTACAAAACCCGATTTCTTCACCTAACTATTCGACATAACCTTCCAGACAGCTATCCCTTCTTCTTCAATGACACTCAACTGTCTCCCTCTTCAACAATGAACATTATTGGAATATCCTTTTCTAAAAATCTAAATTGGAAATCTCACATTCATCTCTTGCTAAAACAGCTTTTAACGCCTTCACACCAGATATTTCCTTTGCTATAAAAAAATTGTCTGTTGTCGAGCCAGAAAATAACGAAAAGTAACTGAATATACCAAATAGCTAGTGGACAAGGATACTAAACAGGTCATATCCATAAAAAAATATTGAATATTACCTAAAAATCGTCTTATGGTACCCAAATTACAATGGAAATTACGTTCTGGGTCTCAAGGGGTTAAGAAGTTAGGTATCTGGTGGCGTCTGCGTCCATTCTTTTTTCTCTTTCTCAGTGCTTGTTCTGTACAGGGGCCTTATCCACCATATATGGAGTATTTATCTCATGTATTTACTCATACAGCTCTCCTAGGCAGACAGGGCTGAATGAATAGCTTTTCGTCTCATGAACTCCCTTTCTCTGACTGACTTTCTTCAATCTTTGAATCACCACCGCAATGCTGCTTCTCTTGCTATTTTCTACCGTCATTTCATGCTCACTGCTCTTCTGAACTTGATAACTGCATGCCTCCCTCCCTCCCTGCCGCGGCCTCGCTTCACAAAACTTTCTACTCATTATCATCCCTACTCTGTCCATCTTCCTAATGCAAGAGTTAAACAGTATCTTCTTTTTATCTACCTTTCACTGATAAACTCAGCTTCATTCTTCCTGTTTCTATTTTTCCACCTTCCTACGACTTCAATCTTTTCAGAGAGGAGTGACAAGACACCTCTCGAACGAAATTGGCCCACCCCCCTTTCTCTTATTCTCTTACTGTCTTTTTTATAAGAAACTGGCAACTAAGCGGGCTATTTGTTACTTATTTTTTTGTCCTTTGCCAGTCCTTGTAACTAATAAAAAACAAAACAAAAATGCTATTATTGCTGAGCCTCTGAATCATCGCCACAGTTTCTACTCAAGCCTGATTCTTGTAATTTTCCATGTATAGTGTTCCCTTGTAGTTTTGTAAGTTTTCCATTCACCGGCTGTTTTCCCTTCTTCCCAGGATATACTGTATATATATATATATATATATATATATATATATAATATATATATATATATAATTATATATATTCACTATATCCTATTCATTATATCTTATGACTTCATTGTTACTATGATAACAGAGAGGCGATAAGACTGTATGTAAAGATTATTGCTGAAAACATGAAAGAAGCAAGCATTGCCACTTTATTATATGTTGACGTTTAAAGTCTTGCATGGCCTAACTTATACTACACGCACACCCAAAAAAACTGTTACATTGATACACAACTTGGCCTCTTCATCATATTCCAACATACGAGCTGTCATCACATAATCATGCATATAGTTGTACTACACCGACTGTCAAAAAAGTTACGGACAAACTGGCCATCATTCAACAAGGCATCCAACATGTTATGCAGCTCTTATTAATGCTAATTGTAACTTATGGGTCATGTTGCTGGTTTAAAATTAGTATTTTTTTACCCAANACCCCCTTTTTAAATATTTCTATAATTTCTGATTGGGGAAAGCAAACGTTGTTTTGTTCAATGCCTCAAGAACCAAATTTCATCACCTATCTACTCGACAAAACCTATCAGATAACTATCCCCTCATCTTCAATGACAGTCAACTGTCTCCTTCTACAATGAACATTCTTGGACTATCTTTTACTAAAAATCTGAACTGGAAATCTCCCATCTCATCTTTTGCTAAAACATCTTCTAAGAAGTTAGGTATCCTGTGGCGTCTGCGTTTTTTTTTTCTTCTCCCTCCCAGCTGCTTGCTCTCTACATGGCCTTATCCGCCCATGTATGGAGTATGTCTCACATGTTTGGGGAGGATCCACTCATACATCTCTCCTAAACAGGGTTGAGTCAAAAGCTTTTCGTCTCATCAACTCCCCTCCTATGACTGACTGTCTTCAATCTTTAGATTACCTCCGCCATGTTGATTCTCTTGCTATCTTCTACCGTTATTTTCATGCTCACTGCTTTTCTGAACTTGCTAACTGCAGCCTCCTCCCCCCTCCCACGGCCTCGCTGCACAAGACTTTCTACTCATTCTCATCCTTATTCTGTCCATCTTCCTAATGCAAGAGATAATCAGTATATTTATTATTTGCTCTTTCATCCCTTTCACTGGTAAACTCTGGAATTTTCTTCCTGTTTTCATTTTTCCACCTTCCTACGACCTAAATATTTTCAAGAGAAGAGTTACAAGACACCTCCCGAACTAAACTGGCCCACCCCCCTTTTTTTATTCTCTTACTGTTTTCTATATAGGGAATGGCAACTAAGCTTGCCTTGTGTTACCTCTTTTTGTTGTGTGCCCTTGGCCAGTCCTTTGTGATGTAAAAAAAAAGAGAGAAAAAAGACATTATACGAAAAACCAGTAGCACAAGTCGAAGTCATGAACGTATGCTTTCAAAAAAATTTCAATGAAGAATATAAATTTCTGGAAGGAGAGGGCAAAAATATAGCACAGTATTAACCCCTTGTGGCCCAGAACATAATTTCCATTGTAATTTGGGTACCATTAGACGATTTTTAGTGAATATAAGGAGGTTTTTTTATAGATATGACCTGTTTAGTATCCCTGTCGACAAACTTATTTGGTATATTTAGTTACTTTTTCAAAATTTTATGGCTAACAACAGACGATTTCATATAGCAAAGGAAAGATCGGGGCGGGAATGGGTTAAGTAATATTATAGAACTGGAAAAGTCGGAAATTATAAAATTATTGGAAGCCCAAGAAGTAAATAAATCACCAGTTCCGGCAGGAGTTTCAAAGTGGACTATGAAGGAATGTAGGCAGACACTGGTGGATAAAGTACATAGTATAGATAAATGTTCCCTAAATGAGGGTAAATTACCCCAAGCATGGAAAAGAGCATCAATTGTCCCCATATATAAAGGGGGAAGCAAGGAAGAACTGCTGAATTACAGACCGGTCTCTTTGACTAGTTTAATAGGGAAGCTATGTGAGAAGATAGTAAGAAAAAGATGGGGGTCAAGTATCTTGAGAAAATGAGTATCATATTAGAAATACAATATGGATTCAGAACTGGTAGTTCCTGTACATCAAACCTGCAATGCTTCTACTCAAGGGTGATCGACGTAGTACAAGAAAGAGATGAATAGATGGATTGAGCTTACTTGGATTTGAATAATGCATTTGATAAGGTACCCCATAAGATTTTATTATGGAATCTGGAACTCGAAGTAGGACTGGATGGGCATGTCTTACAATGGATGAAGGACTACCTAAAAGGGAGACATATGAAAACTGTAATACAAGACTGTGCGTCAGGGTGGAAAAATGTGTTAAGCGGAACACCTTATTCCTCGGCTCTGTATTAACACCTGTTATGTTCCTGATTTATGTTAATAACATGGAATGTGATTTGAAAAGTTACATAAGCCTGTTTGCTGATGATGTGAAAATCATGAAGAAGATTAAAAGGAGGAGGATTGCAGACTCCTGCAGGAATATAAGAACATAAGAACATTAAAAAATAAGGAAGCCACAAGAGCCTGCGAGACCTTCACGAGGTAGTTCCTGGTACTTAATACTACCTACATCTACCTTTCATCCCCATCCATGAAATTATCTAGCCTCCTCCTCCGCCTAATACTCCGTACTAACGACTGAGGTCCATTTCAATTATTTACCGCCCTTTTTGTGATCCAGTTTTCCCTATTTCTTTTTTAAATCTGCGCTTTTCCAGTTTGAATCCGTTACTTTTTGTTCAACCCTGATTACTAGCCGTAAGAATGTTTCCTACATCTCCTTCATTACATCAACCACTTAAAAACTTCTATCAGATAGCCCCTTAATCTACGCTTCTCAAGTGAGTGTAATTTTAATAGCTTCAATCTCTTCTCATAACTAAAATTACGCATCCCTTGTATAATTTTGGTCATCCTTCTCTGCACTGATTCTAACAAGACTATATCCATCCTGTAATACGGAGACCAAAACTGAACCGCATAGTCTAGGTGAGGTCTGACTAGAGCCTAATAACGCTTTAGAATAACCTCAGCACTTCTACTTTTAACACTCTTGGTAATGAATCCGAACACCCTATTAGCTCTATTTCTAGCCTCAATATATTGTTTCCTAGGTCAGAGGTCTGAGCTTACCCGCACTCCCAGATCTTTCTCACCTTCTGATCTTTTCAGCGATACATTGCGTATAGTGTATCTATTACCAGGATTTGTTCTAGCAACATTGATTACGCTACATTTATCAATATTAAATTCCATCTGCTACCTGACTACCCACTTATTTGCTTGATCTAAGTCTCCCTGCAATATGCTTACATTAGACTGTGATTTAATCCTATCTACCTTAGTATCATCAGCAAACTGGCTGATATCACTGCCAATCCCACTATCTAAGTCGTTGATGCAAATAAAAAATATTTATAGTAAATGGTAATGGTAAACTTTCCTATAAAAACTCAATAAATTGGTGAGACATGATCATGGTGAATCCATGTTGTGAATCATTTACCAAACAATATTTTTCTAATTGCTCTCAAATAATTTTTGCAATAACAGATTCTAATAATTTACCAATCACTGACGTTAGACTACCGGGTCGATAATTTGACATTAATCTTCTATCACCCTTCTTAAATATGGGGACTACATCTCCTTTCCTCCACATTAACAGCACCTCCCCTATATACACCAATTTCCTAAAAATTGGCATTAACGAATCACTAAAAAACCCCGAATTTAAACCGAACTTTTTCTGGAAATAAAATGGAAAAAAAATTTAAAAGGGAATCAGCAAAAAAGCGTGAAATAAAATAAAAAAAAAAATAATAAAAAAATAAAAAAAATATAAATAAAAAAAATATAGAAAATAAAAATATATAAAAAAATAAAAATAAAAAAAATTTTAATAAAAAAATAAAAAAAAAAATAAATAAAAAAAAAATATAAAAAAAAAAATAAAAAATAAAAATAAATATATATAAAAAATTTTAAAATATAAAAATATAATTATATATAAAAAATAATAAATTAAAAAAATAAAAAAAAAAAAAATTAAAAAAAAATAATAAAAAAATATATAAAATAAATAAAAAAAAAAAAAAAAAAAATAGAATATATAAAATAAAATAAAAATATATATATATATATAAAAAAAAAATAAAAAAAATATAAAATAAAAATAATATAAAAAATATTAAAAATATATATAAATAAAAAAATATAATAAAATAATATTAAAAAAAATATAAAAAAATAAAAAAAAATAAAAAAAAAATATATATATAAATATAAAAAAAAAATATTAAAAAAATATATATAAAAAATAGGGAAAAAAAATTTAAAAATAAATTTTTAAAAAATAAAATAATATATAAAAATAATATATATAAAAAAATAAAAAATATAATATTAAAAAAAAAATATAAAAATAATTATAAAAAATATAAATATATAAAAAGAATAAATAAAAAAATAATTATAAATATAATATATATAAAATATATATTAAAAAATATATATAAAAAATTAAAAAAAAAAATATAATATAAATTATTAAAATAAAATATAAATAAAAAAAAAAATATATATATAAAATATTTTAAAAAAAAATATATATTAAATATATATTAAAAATATAAATTAATTTTAAATATATTAAAAAATTAAAATTATATATATAAATAATATTATAAAAATATATAATTAAAAATATATTTTATATAAATATATATATATATAAATATAATATATAAAATAAAAATATAATATAAATATATAGAAATAAATATATATATAAAAATATATATATATATAAATATAATATATATAAAAATATATAATAAAAATAAATAAAAAAAAATAGTTTAATAATATAAAATAAAAATTAAAAATAAATATAATAAATATATAAAATAAAATAAAATATATATATATATAAATTTATATATATATATTTTAAATATTTTATATATAAAATTAATATATAAAATATATATATATATAAATTAAATATATATAAATATATATATAATAAATATATAATATATAATTTTTTATATATATAATAAATAAAAATATATATATAAATTATATATTATATATAAATATATATATTAAATATATATATTAAATATATATAAATATAATTTATTTTATAATATATTAATATAAAAAATATAATATATATAAATATATATTAATTTTATATATATATATTAATATAAATATTTATATATGATATATATATTATATATATAATTTTTATATAAATATATATATTATATATATATATAATATATGTATAATATAAATATATATTTGATATTAATTATTATATATAAAATATATATTATATATATTAAATTATATATATTATATTAAAATTTTTAATTTTAATTTAATATATAACATATATATTTTATATATAATAATATATATATTTTATATATAAATAATATATTATATATATATAATATAATAAAATATATATATAAAATATATAATTATTTTTTAAAAATATATAATATATTATATATATAAAAATAAATATATATATATATATAATATATTAAATAAATAATTTTATATATATTAAAAAATATAAAATATATTTAAAATAATATAAAAACAAAGTTTTTTCTTTGTTTCTTTGTTTTTTTTTTTTTTTTTTTTTTTATATTTCCCCCCCCAAAACCCCCTATACAATTTTAATATTACAAATTATAAATTATAATTTTAAAATTTTTTTTTTTTTTTTTAAATTAAAATTTTAAAAAAAATTAAATTAAATTATTATATTAATTAAATTTATTTAATTTATTTAAAAATTTTATTATATAGGGGGAAAGGGGGGGGTGGGGTTGGGGTAGTTGGGGTTTTTGGGGTTTGGGGGGGGGGGTGGGGGTGTTTGGGGTTGGGTGGTGTGGGGGGTTGGGGGTGGGGAAAGGGTGGGGGGATGGGAAAATAATGGGTTGGTGGGGACGGAAGGGGGATAAGGGTGGGGGGGGGATGAATTTTTTTTTGGGTAATGGGGAGGGAATTGGGGGGGGTGGGGTTTTTTTTGGGAAGGGTGGGGGGTGGTAATGGGGGGGGGGATGGGTAAGGGTGAGTGAATGGGTGTGGGGTGGGAAAGGGTGAGTGAAGGGGGGGGGTGATGGGTATGGGTAGGGGAAAATGGGGGGGTGGGTAATGGGTGAGGAATGGGTTGGGGGGTGATGGGTAATGGGTGAGTAATGGGGGGGGGTGGGAATGTGGGAAAAGGGGGTTGGGTGGGGTGGGTGGGGGGGGTGGGGGGGTGGGAAATTTGGGAAAGGGGGGGGGAGGGAATGGGTGAATGAATGGGGGGGGGGTGAGGGTAATGGGGGGGGGGTGGGGGGTGAAATGATGGGTGGGGGTGATGGGGAATGGGGAGTGAAGGGTGGGGGGTGATGGTTTAAGGGTGAGTGAATGGGTGGGGTGAGGGGAATGGGTTTGGGGGGGTGATGGGGAAGGGTGAGTGAATGGGTGTGGGGGTGATTTGGGGGAAGGGAGGAATGGGTGGGGGGGTGGGTAAAGGTGAGGAAGGGGGGGGGTGGGTTTAATGGGGGAGTGAATGGGTGGGGGGGGATGGGGAAGGGGGGAGTAATGGGTGGGGGGTAATTTAATTTCTTGTTTAGGAAAAATAAAGGGTTTGGGGGGATGTTTTGGTTGGGGGGGGAAAAAATTATAATTAAATTAATTAATATTTTTTTAAATACTATTGTAAATTAATAATGTTTTTAAAAATTAAAGTATAATTCGTATTTAATATTGTAATAAATTAATGTAATTATAATTGTTTTATAATTTAAGTAATTTTCTTAAGTAAAAATAATTTATTAATATTATAATTTATTGTAAATTATAATTTGGGTTATTTTCTTGTATTTTAATTTTTAATTAAAAAAATTTTTTAAAATACATACTTTTAATATATTTTAAAATAATGTAAAATTAATAATTTTTGTTTTATATATATATAATATATATATAAATTATATATATATATATATAATATATAATATTTATATAATAATATATGAATATAAAAATATATGATATATAAATATATTATTATAATAATATTTAATAAATATATGTATATATATAATAGATAATTTTA
>JACEEZ010013904.1:35000-42500 GCA_016584305.1 Chionoecetes opilio
ATCTAATCACAGGTGTCACTATAAAAATCCTGCCTACGCCACCACGGGCAAGGGCCAACCATCAGAGCCCTCAAGTGAACCTCCAGAGCCTACCACCCGAGCCCTGGGTCACTGTCTACAGGCGCTATAGGTACAAATGTAAAAAAAAAAAAAAAAAAAAAAAAAAATACCGGGAAAATATTGCATATATCATTCACTGACAAGTAAGCGGCGCGGATGTCAAGCCAAACGGAATCCGAAGACATTAGTAGTGACCTCTCGGCGTATTGAACGCCGTAACCTCTCTGGAGGATTCTGCCATGGGTACCTGCCAGTACCCCGACAAAAAGGTCCAAGATACTAAAAACTGTATTACCCTGACCTACCGACATGAGCAGATATTTTTGGACAGGTAACGGATACCTGTCATCCTCTGAGACCTTATTCACTCGCCGAAAGTCTATAACTGGGCGAACAGTTCCGTCCTTTTTCGGGACGATGAACAAAGGACTGTTCTATGGTAAGCATGATTGTTGAATAATTCCTTGCTCCAACATTTCCTCTACATGTATATCTACTACAGCCTGTTGGCTGTGAGGTAGCCTGCAAGCAGGAATGTAGACAGGTTTGGTCCCTGGACTGAGTTTAATGTGATGCTACGCCTTATCGGTAGCACCAAGAGCTTCATCGGGGAGTGCAATGACATCGCGGTACTGACCCAAGAGCTCCAAGAGCAAGTTATTTAACTCCAGGTAGTCCACAACGTTGACAAGCGACCTTAGGGTTGGGCCCAGACCCTGCTCGATGTTAACGGCGGTCTTCTGCACCGTAGCGACACAAGCAGTAGGCAACTCCAATGGTTCAGGTACCACCTTTCGGTGATACACCAACCCTTCCTCAAGGAAAACTCCATATTTAACTCGCACTGGTCCACCCGTGATGTTTATAATTAATACTGATGTGACATGTCCTGCGCTGACAGTGCTAACTAAGTGTCGTCTCTACGGCCAATCGATTTAGTTTACCGGATCCAGCGAGACATACGTCACTGTCAATAGGTGCATCAGGAACCGCCAGTGGAACACGAATCGCTATACGATCGGGAATTTCATGATCACCGACAATCGTGGCTTTCACGAGTTACCAGCCCGCAGTGGGATTCACGCGAGCGTTAGTGACATTAATTGAGGGAACTACACCGAAAGTCGATGTACCTCGCTTATCGCCTCTCTTCCTTGTGAGTGATTTGACATACGTATAGTCAGAGACATAGGAGAATCCATCGCTTTCAACTTCTTTCCTTTATCGCGGTACTGACCCAAGAGCTCCAAGAGCGAGTGATTTAACTCCAGGTAGTCCAGCAGTTAAAGGTTATTAAATTTCTGTCTGGATCTGTCCCAATTCGATTAGACTTCATCGTAACTAGCCCAAACAGCCCGTCTATAGGAAGCTGAATGTTGCATGCTACATACAACTCCATATGAACCGGAGGAACCCCTTTGTTCAAGTTAATAGGTAAGATCACTGTTCCTAATATTTTCAAAGATGAACCTATGACACCCTTCACATTCAGATCACTCTGGCGTAACGGCCACTGGCTACCACGTGCGCTCCTTTTGATAGACTGATACGACTCTTCAGAGAGAACATTGACAGTAGCTCAAGTGCCCACAGCCATTGAAAAATTTTGATAGCTTACCTTTCATGGGTATTACCATTGTATTTTTTGTTGGCAGGCAGCCAAAATATTATGGTAAATCGACAACTCTGCCGCGCCTGCACGAGGAAAGTCTCCCTCGCGGTTGTGTTGAGTTAACCTGGATGCGTCATGCGTCGAGGCTCGCATGTCTTCCCCCGACGACTTACCTCTCCCAGCAGCCCACCTTCGCTCATTGTTTTCGCGAACGTCTCATATCTGGTATCTGGTAGCATCGGTCGGTACTGTGATTACCCGTAACATGAATCGCGCAGTAGTAGAAACCCCTATCTATCCTGGGCCTTTTCCGCTGTTCCCTCCCACGGAATGGAAAAGGCAGGTTTACTCCTGGTAGAGGAACTCCCCTCGGAGCCGTGGGTGGTGTTTGTGGTTTGGTTATCACCCACTGGCGATGCCTTTCGCAAATTAGTGCGCCTGCGGAGGCATTTCTTTTCAGTATGTCCTATGATCCTCGACCAGTAATAGAGGTCCGTTTGCAACTCAGTGTACTCACTGTTTGCAACACAGTTTTTCTCACTTAGAATGACCTAATGGGACCCTAGTCTAATGGGACCCTAGTAATCACAGAGGTGTTCGTGCGCTAGGTGGTATGTTACCGAGCTATGATGGCCATCTTGGATTTCATCCCTCGGCCATAGAGTGAACTATAACTTCCTTACTAGTTGGGCTAAATTCATGTGTAATGCCAATTTTCATAGGTTTTCAAGCACAAGGATATCATTCCTGTACCTATTTTTTACATCTGACCTTAGTTTTGATCCTCACATCTCGGATGGCTTTTCTATGCAACGAGCAAATGCCGACTAGTATTTGTTTAAAAACTTCTCATATAACTTTTGAAAGGTTTTATTAGATGTCAATTTTTTTTTATAAATATCTAAATGTCAAACTATATTATATTTATTTGAATATAGGTTCACAGCAATATCAAGGTCAACTATTGAGAAAATACAAAAATGAATGTCAGAACAAGTGTAAACATGATGTCTAAAAACAAGTCATTTGAAGACACAGACATATGCATACACTATCAGTTGCAAGGAATTTAGAATAAACGTTTAGGAAATAATCAGACACAATGACAACAGTATTGACAGATTTTTATTTTCTACAAATGTTGCTGCTATTTTTACCATGACAAAATATCACGGTGGATATCACATTTCACTTTTACAGCATGACATCTGCAGCGAAGACTGTCACGCTTGCCAAGACAATTATAAATGCAAGTAACAGAGTGTGGTAGGGAATGCAGGACCTTAGATCGCAATAGGATTCCAGATTTGTCCTCCCATCCATGAGCCAGTGCTTCCTGTGGTCTCTGCAGTTCATGAGCTTTTGCAAGAAGATGGCATTCTTGGTTGATTAGATACGCAGCTCTGGTGATGTGGTTTCTGATGACTCTGTTTGTAGGTGGGAGCTGTTCAATAGGGCATGCGGGTGTGGTGTATGTTTCCAGTTTTAGCTGTTCAGAGGTGGTGACTGTTGTTGTAGACCAAACACCGGCCCATATACGAACGAGGAAATTTTCAGGAAAGGTAACATCTTCCTCAAATAAGACATCTGGCTCACCAAAGTTGGTCAGGTACTGAACTGGATCACAGGCTAATGCTGCATGCTTGGTGCCATCTTTGTTCATGCAGTCATTATCTGTGAGGATATGAGCTTTGATCACCACCTTGGCAAGTGGTACACCCAATTTGGAAACGGCTTGATGTAGAAGCAGCATGCGACGTTTCTCACCAGTTCCATACTGTTGCCAGACTTCCTAATAGCCCAGTATTTGGAAATATGGTGTGTAGTGGAGAAGGAGGGTAAATGTGTCAGTGTCATTTGACACTACCACAATTCGTTCACATTTCCTAACACGAACAGCCCAGTCGATATGCACCACAATTCTGGCATCTGCCTTCTCAATCCAGCTCAGTAATTCTGGGATTTCGCCAGTGGCTGTGGTGGCTGGAAGCGCTTCGCCATCAGTGCCCATCACTCACCAGAGAATATGCAATAGTGGTAGGCTGACCTTTAATCACATTCTTGCATACCAACTCTAGCAACTCTGCTGCTAGCCAACTGCTAGAGATTATGCTTGTTCTCTTCAGAGGCCAAGAACTTGTCGGTTTGCCGAGGAGTCGGAGTGCTGCTGTTCATGCCAATGATGTCAATGCCTGAATTATCTGAATTATGCATACAGTGTCGCAAGCGTTCTCCTTCCTTTAGTTCCATCTCAATATACTAACTATAAAAAATAAGATGGATGAATTCTGCCTGGTGACATATTCGTTCTAATGACTTAATTAAAGCACTGACTACCTCACCGAAAGCTCCGAAGCCTGTTAATGGCATTGCCCGTATCTTTGACGTGAAGTCAACGATGACATGAGTAGAACATTTTTTGTGTGGGCTCCACTGGGTCAAGTCAAGCTCGGACTCAATCTCATGTACTAGCTTAGACTTGTCCACGTGAGTTGGAAGGTCCCGATCATAGAACGAAGACGACATGAGCAAGTCATGAGAAAGAATCTCAGTAAGTGGCATTCCTCGTTCATTTGCAATTCCATGTTCCTCTGAGCTGCAGCAATTTCTTTAGCAGATACCTTATGCACAACTGTAATCTCATCTACCTTGTTTATAATCTGAGGTTGATCAGAGAAGCTTGGCCTACTTTGTTTTGATATTTTAGCACTGATCCTTTATACTTTGTCTACCAGCCTTTCTTTTCTGTAGGCTTTGTATAATGTCTCGCCATTTTCTATGCAGTTGAGCAAACGCTTGGAGATGATGATGTGGTTGACCGCCTTCTTGGTAAGAATGTTGTGTAGTGGCACATACATTATTGTTACATTGATTTCATCTGGATTTTGTCGGCCTTGAACATAATCAAGAAGTTTTGCCACATTTTCACTTAAATGCGATGCGCCGAGACTTACTAAGGGAGTGCTCAATGTGGCATTCCTTGTGATGCATGCCTGCGTTGGATGTGAGGATATTGAAAAGATTTGTAATGAGACCAATTTCACGGAAGAGGAGTTCAAACTCTGCCACTGCAGCAGCATTTCATGTATCACCCACCACATAGTGACCACCAGGGGGGACATCCAAAGACGCTTACTGCCATGGTTGCTAGCTTAACATCTGTCATCAGCTGATTTGGTATTCAAAGAAGCGATTGATGACGTCAGAGTTGCTGCTCACAAGACAATTGTCTGTACGGTGGTTTTAAGGAAGCAACGTACATAAAAATCCTTATTAATTGAGTATATATGATGTTTTCTGTTTCAAAAACTGAATAGGGCAAGTATACAAACGAAATTAGGCCATAGAACAAACCCAGGCGCTTGTGGTGATGTGCCATGAGTCGTGAGTGCGGCATCTCGATTCTCGACCCGAGTAGCGATGCCAGAAAGCACCACGCTCCATGCCAGCACCATGTCCGGCAGACATGGTGTCCATGTCCGGCAGCCATGGTGTTCTGTCCGGCAGCCATGGTGTTCTGTCCGGCAGACAGAACCTGCAGGTATGAAGTCTCTCTGGCCCGCCTGAGGCTGGGCTGCACCCGCCCTACCCACTTACCTCCGTACATAGCCCGCGATTTTCCACCAGTCTGCTCCACATGTAATATCAGGTTCACCATCGATCACATCTTGTTGCAATGTAGACTACATGCAAGGGAGCGTCGTCCCCTCGCATAAACCTGTGAGAGGAAGCGCCTCCCCTTCACCCTGAGATCCATCTTGGGCGACGAGCATCCGGATGTGGTCGATGGGCTGATAATTTTTTTACGGGAGACCACTCTAATCAGAGAATTGTGATTTGGCGTTGCTTCTTATGTAAGATGTATATATATATATATGTGTATATATGTATGTGTGTGCATATATTATGTGTATATGTATATTTATGTATATGTATATATGTATATGTATCTGTATATATGTATGTATTGTTACGCAGGGCACTCACCTTTCTTATCACACCAAGGGCGCCTCATGTAAACACAAACTCCTGGCGGAGGTTCGGCAGAAAATACCCGAGGCGAGTAGCTTATTCCACCGCTGATGGCAACTTTATCATACACCCGGAGGAAGGGACACTGAGCACACTGTATTACACTGTTAAATTTATTGGCGGAGGTCACAATACACGGAACTGATGTGGGGTGGAGAGAGACTCACATGTTATGCACTGTCTAAATTGTTGTTTCTAAGACACAATGGAGGCTTAAGTGAGAATGGCACACAACACACGGGTACTGACTTAATGCGAGACGCTGACTTCCCCTTAATCTATGGGCAGATCACAAAGGCAGCCGCGTGGTGTAATAATCCCTTGTCCCCTCAACGGACAACACCGGCTGGCCGCTCCAAAGACCTCTTACCACCTCCACTCTCCCACACCGCTCTCTCTCCCGTCTCCGGCACAACCGCGCTCCCCCTGGGGCTCCTTGGTGCACCCAGGGCCGACACCGCAGACTCTAACCTTCAACCATTCGTCACCCTCCCCACACATATTTTCAAGCACAACACACAGTCTCATCTGAACAACATACACAGCTATGGCATCCCTCATACACAAATGACCTCCAAACACATTCATACAGTTCACACAAACCGACTTTACATTAACACACTGATTACTCCTGGGATGAGGCTCGTGTAGCCCCGACGGCCGCCACTACACCCCTTAACCTCACACCACGACAAATACACACAGACAGACGGACATTCCTCCGCGGTGTAACACTGTTCTCCTCCTCTCTAGAACAGCGACCCGCTGTTTTTATCCTAAATCCTTTATCCTAAAAGTACATAGAAGAAAAAGGGAAACTAGGGGGGCACTCAGTAGAGCGCATACCTCCGCCCGAATATTTCATTCACCATGTTAAAGGATAGGGGAAATCGGATTTTCAATTGGTTGCCATGGCAACAGTTGAGATTCGATTTCATCCAAAATTAAATCAGTTCTTCCTTATACCAAATATACTTGGTATACCAGGTTTGGTCCAAATATATTCGTAACTTTTTGAGAAATCCTGTACACTAACAAACAAACAAACAAACAGACAGATCGTGGTGAAAACATAAACTCCCTCCAACTTTGTTGGCGGAGGTAACAATAGTTAAAACAATAAAAATGAACACAATAAAAAATCCTCAAATGACGGGCAACTCGCCTCATCTTTACACAACACCGACACCCACATCACACATGGAGTAGACCACATGCCTCACACCACCACACTACTCCACATCACCACCGGGCATTTATTGGACCACATGCCTCACGCCACCACACCAAACCTTCCACCACCATTACACCCCTTAACCACCACCACCTCCTTTCACCACACCTCTACCACATAACATTACCACCCCAAGCTTTACAGCTGCAAATCCTTCCATCGCCTCCACCAGCCGCCACTGCAGTGTTGGAAGGTCACACCAGGTGGCCCCCCTCTTCACACGCGAGACCCACCAGCAGGAACACAGAGCTGCATCCTCACCCAGGCGCCACAAACCACAGGGGACGTCCTCTACCATTGGCTCGCTTCAGAGGTAACCACGGCCCAGGAGTCACTCGCCACTGGGCCCCGCAGATCTCCTCTCTGCTCCACTGCTCGTCTCCGCGGCAAAGGTCATCACGACCTCCCGACAGACCATGCCCTCCACTGCAAGGCGCCGGTGACGGTACGACTGGACTTAACAGCAACACGCTGTGGCTGGCTCTTCCTGGTAGAGGGCACGGTGAATCCCTCCACCGTCGTAACAAACAGTTATTGCTACCTGCACCAGCTTCGACGGGGG
>JACEEZ010013904.1:47500-75000 GCA_016584305.1 Chionoecetes opilio
GGACTGGGTATTGGGCAAAGTTGTAGATCAAAGTGATTGTGGAGCATCCCTCGGCAATATCAAGATCACAGATCTTGTTTTTGCCGATGATGCAGTAATCTTTGCTGAGTCGCTGGAGGTCCTGGTAATGGCTCTCGAGGCGCTGCACGAGGAGGCAAAGCCTTTGGGACTTGCGGTCTCAGCTGGCTCAAGACCAAGGTCCAGGTGTTTGGAGGATTACTAGATGAAATAGTACAGTCTGTTCATGCGTGCGGCGAGGACATTGAGATCTTGGAAAGTTTTACATACCTTGGTAGCGCAGTCCATAATGACGGCGGGTCACGTGAAGAAGTCTTACTTACGACGGATTGGCAGCGGTGTTATGGACTGGTTCAGCAGCAGTATTTGGCGTTGTCCGTACCTGTGCAGGAGGACAAAGATCCGGATCTTCCAGTCGCTTGTGATCCCTGTCTTACTCTATGGTTGTGAGGCATGGACACTAAATAGCGACTTGAAGAGGCGAATCGATGCTTTTGGTAATAAGTGTGTTTGAAGAATCATGCGGATCGCTGGGTTTTAAACCAGCGATTACACCGTGAGACTGAATCGAGGACTATTACCTGAATAGTCCTTCAGCGCCAACTTCGGCTATATGGGCATGTGGCACGCTACCCTGAAACCGATCCTTCCCATCGGGTTGTATCTGTAGGAGATAATCCGACGTGAAGGAGGCCAAGGGGGCGTCCACAAGGCTCGTGGCTGGGGCAAGTTGATACTTCCTGTCTGGAATTGCTTGGTATGGGAAGGGAGCCTGCATGTGGACTCGCGCGTGGTGACCCCCGGGAGTGGCATTGTAGGGTGGGTGAGGCGACGCGCCCCCCGGCGTATGCCCCCAATGATTGATTGATTCATAGTCTTATATAATTTACATTATATATGGAACTCCTTGAAGCAGTTACGCCTCTCAATGAAGCACAGCCTCACATCACATTTGCCATTTTCTGTAAAAATATAAACAGATTAAAAGATAAATAAATAAAAAGAAATAAGATAATATAGATGTATAAATAAAATATAAAAGAAACATAAGTAAATACAAATTTCCCTTTTTTCTTTTATGGATTAGGATTATGGATTTTTATGGATGGATTAGGATACACGTAGGCGGTAATACACAATACACTGAGTCCTCATTATATATCATATATATTATCATATTTTTTCGTTTATTACAACAAACAACTGCTAACAACGTTGGAATGTATGCCTTACGAAAAAAGAAGATATAGCATTTACAGTGAATATATACTGCAAAGACCCAATGTTACATATATGTAACGCATTATATATTCATATATAACAAAAAAAGTATACCATGTTTGCTTTTTATCATCCTCTGCATATCTTCAGTAACATCTAATCAATCAATTACATAACTACAATAATACATTAGTTACCCGTAAATAGCTGGTGAGGTGACATGAAGCAGTGCAAATATATTTACAGATTTCACCTGTGCCATCACCAAGTTGACAGGACCTCTCTCATACTTGAAGAAAACGGTAGGATCACCAGACGCTGTCTGTATGTTACATCGGTGTAACACTGGGTTATTAGGGTAGAAGATATATTACTTTTTTTTTATCTTTTTTTTATGATTTTTTGAAATTCATGTTATACGTAACAGGGGGCGCTAGAGGGTTAACTAAATAAATAATATCATCAATCGGGAAAATTACCCGATTGATGATTTTATTTATTTATTTAACGCTAATTTATGCATGGTTATAATTCATTAATCAGAAAACGAAATATATCAATGGAAAGCTAATAAAATTTCGCTTCTATTGATAGGTTTCATGGTAAATGTTGACTCGCAGTTTTAAATGGCGAAGAGTTGAAGTGAATAATAATTTCATGCATATTTCTTCAGTCTCGTAATGACATTTCTTTAGCGTGTTTTACTGTTTTTTATTTGATAATATTATAGAACAAACATTTACGAAGATAACAGTATATCATCATATATAGTGATAAACCATAATCTATAATCTATATGATAGTCATGCAGCAAGTGAATGGGCCAGCAGACTGGTTAACCCCTGCCGCACGGCGGAGGTCGATTTCACGCGCACCACAGGGCACCCCGGAGTGAGGTATCTTGTTGTAGAGTGTCTTTGATTGAACGAATGATTCTTGCATTAAGATTTAGTAAATACCTATAAAAATCACCACTCTTGTCCCCACCCTTATCTCTTTAGCACTAATATTAGCTTTGCGAAAGGATCCCCTACTAAAATTTTACTGTAAGTATGAATAATTGTGTGCATGGTATGCAAGCGGGTAGGATGTTAAAAATAAAATAAAATAAAAAGTTTAATAAATTAGAATAAATTAAAATGAAATAAAATAAATAAAACAGTTAGAGAATAAAAAAAAAAAATCAAATAATCAATGATTAAAATAACTTAAATCTAGCCTAATGCCCACGCTAGGGTTATGACCATACAAAAAAAAAAAAAAAATGCAGGTATGTGGTGTGCACTTTTCCTTAAAACCCGAGCCCTCCACCCAGCAGTGAATGGGTATTGGGTACCGGGTGTTAGCCGGGGGTTTGTGACCCGCCTCCCGGGGTGGTGTCGGTTGGCTTCGGCCAGCACTATATGAAGGAGAGCTACGAAGCGATACTTATGCAGGGTTCAGACTACACGTATTTGCTACGTGCGTCTTGTCAACATGACGTCATCGTGACGTCACTGTGACGTCACTTCCTGCTTGTGTGACCTTGAAAGACGTGCGTTTCTAGCCCCCAAGATTCGGAGCCGCCAATTCTTTTGGCGGACTTTCTCCAGAATGCGGGAGCGGTTGTGCCACAATTTATAGAACATTATACGTAACTAAGTTTTGCAATATCAAAATAATGCTGTTTCCAATGTATGATTTAAAATATATTTATTATCAGTGATTCTGGAAGACAATATTAGTAATGGAAGACATACATGATGTGAAAATATTGTGTTCCGCTGCTTGAAGGTGGAACAGCGGCAACGCTGCTTGAATGTAAGCTCCACCAACACCACTACCTGTGGTGTATTTTCCTGCGTTATTTCTCGGGTTTTCTAGTTATAACCCTCTCACGTGCCCCTCTTGTAGCTACTATATAGGCCCTATCATCCTTCCTACAACATCACGCTACACCACCAACACCCTCTACAGGCCGTGCAATAGGTAGTAATTATTAGTGACTTGAAAAATAGCGCCATGACTGCGATATGTGGCAACACCTGTGGCCCCCGCTATACCGAATCCACTTGTAACCTTTGAAATAGCCTGTTGTCAGGGATTGTAGCGCTATATAGGTAGGGTAGGGAGTGAAGGGGGATATAGTGAAGGGAGTAATAGGTGTGTCATGGGGTACAAAAGGGAGAAAGTAAGGAAAGCAAGGCGGTTTTATACTGCAATGTTTTCTGATAAGAGCGAGCGGGAGTGAGACGAGGTAACGTCATCGTGACGTCACGGTGACGTCACGATAACAAGACGCACGTAGCAAAAACGTGAAGTGTGAACCGGGCTTATAGCGAAAGAGGTCACAAGAAGAAGAAGAAGACCGGCTTATTCCTCGGAAGGAATAATATAATAGCTAGAATGCAAGGAAGTACAAGCTACCGGCGTGTTACCCGCGTGTATGTGGAGGTGGAAACAAGTGTTGAAGCGACGGAGGTGACACAGGGGATGAAGGAATGATGGAATAAGCTAGAGAATACAAATAAGTACAACACATCGGAGGCGTGTATATAGTGGGAACAAGTCCTTGGAGGTTATAAGCGACGGAGGTGGTACAGGGAATTGTGGAATGAAGTAATAATGGAGTAACTTACTTTTTGAGAAGGACGACGAAGCTGAAAGTTCGTGCGGAATGAGGATTAGAGGTAGATTTATAGAACCTTGATAATGAGAGGCCGCGACTAACTTGTGATTGGCTGACACGTTTGAGACACAATTTGATTGGCTTGCTCGTTTGTTTTGACACAATTGTGATTCGCTGGCGAGGCTGTGACGTCTTGTAGTCGCTCAGCCACTCAGCTATGATCAACCATGTATCGCCACTGCCATGTCTCAGCTTTGAATACCAGTTAACACCGGGGTGTAGAAATAGAGGTATGTTCCTGAGCTAGCACCATTGGCCTTTAACTCTCTTTGAATCTCTGCCCAGGATCCTTCTAGACACGTTGAATACAATGAATAGTTTGTTCCATTTCTATGTCGCCGCCAACAGCACAAAAGTAACCTGGGTGACCTTGCACAACCCATTGCCCTTGGCAAATCGGTGATATAGCTCAGGATGGGTGAACTTCAGTGTCTTGATCTGTTCAAGATACAAGGACCCATAGCGTATGTAATTTATACAGTCAAATTCAGCAAAGATTCCGATAAATTTCTGATTTTTGTCGCCTCCGTGGTGTAGTGGATAGCGTACCTGGCTACGAATCTGCGGCCCCTGGTTCGAATCCGGGCCAGGGCAAGCCGGCGACCAGCCAACAGCTGTTCTTCCTTCCTTTCGGGGTTGATAAATGGGTACCTGGGGTAACCTGGGGAAGGTAACTGTGGTAACTCGGGTGTCACACTAGCCCTGTGTCCCGGGGTAACGGGTCCTCACCCACCACAGGCTCTAAGTCTAAGGGCTAATGCCACGGAGATGAGCACCGAATGCCACGCGCAGCCTAGCGTATGCTCCCATCTTTCGTTACCTTTATATGGGAAGGGAGCCTGCATTGGGACTCGTGCGTGGTGACCCCCGGAAGTGGCGTCGTAGGGTGGGCGAGGCGACGTGCCCCCCGGCGTATGCCACCGATGATTGATCATAGCCCTCAAATAGTTCCAGAGGGGTAAACATGTAAGCCCTCATGGAGTAAACAATGCCTAAAAGACATATGCACAAACGTAAAAAGAAAAAAAAGGCTGTTATAATTTGTATCTTCCTTGCAGATACACACTGAATGGTAAAAGCAAGCAAACTACACAGACTCCGCAGGACCGCAGCTTAAACAAGTACAATCAGTGTCGAGTGAGCCTTCTGTAATTCTGTCAGTGATCCTTATATTGAGTCGACGCAATGATCAACAACACCTGGACTGTGCTGATGGTACTGTCGACAACCCTCATGGCCACCGCCATAACACTGACTCCAGTGCCGAGTAAGTTATCCAGTGGTACCATTAGATTCACCTGTACAGTGCTGGGATGGTTTTCAATATGTATGTGTGTGTGTGTGTGTGTTTGTCATTCACCCATGGTCTTTGTTACGTGGTTATATCAGGTTCTCTCCGAGGGCCAAAGAAACTGGGATCTCCGGCTTGTGTTTATTTCCTCTTTGGTTTTACAACTTCCTTTTGTACATACCGAATATATATATCACTGCCCCTTGGCAGCGCCTAGGCACCAGACTCCCAAGTCCTCGTCAGGTACCAACAGGACAGGGAGCGAGCATGTGGGTGGCTTGGTGCGCGTTGGTGTCCCCTGGGGACTGGGTGCCACACAGGACAGGCGGCCAGGAGTCTCACCGCAGTTGGTCTCAGTCACCAACAGGACAGGGATTGAGCGTCCCGGTGTGAGTGGCTTGAGGCGCGGCGGTGTCTTCAGTGGGCTGGACGCCCAACGGGAGAGGCGGCCAGGAGTCTCACCGCGGTTGGCCTCACCACCGAGGCCTCTGCGGCTCGGTGAAGGCGTGATGGGGGAGGTAGGTAAAGGCACCGCCAGGAGCGCCCTTAACTGATGGCGTGTGTGGGCCAGTCGGGGTGTGTAAGGCAGGGAAGACCCGCCTTTACCAGCTGCACGGGGATCCGCCACGGCCTCCTGTAGATAGTGGAATAGAGGAACGTGACGGGGAGGACAGGTAGGGAATAACGGAGTGGGAGTGGGAGTGAAAGTTGAGGTGCTCTCACGGTGACGAGCTGGCGTCAACACCGGAGTAGGGATGGGAGTTGGGTTGCCCTCACGGTGACGAGTGAGCGTCGACACCGGAGTAGGGTTGGGAGTTGGGTTGCTCTCACGGTGACTGATGGCTGTCTGAACCGGAGTAAAGGAGGTGAGGTGAGGAGAGGAAGCCTGGGGGACCTGGGCCCGTACCGAGAGTCATGACGGTAGGCGGTAGAACGACGAGCGGCAGACCTTCGCTTACCATAAGAGGGATAAAAAACCCTGTAATTTTGGAACGAAGAGCAGGGACGCGGTGGCGGTCAAGGTTGAAGACACGGCTATCCCCGTGTCTTCGCCGCAACCTTCGATGAATTTTTATTACATTCCTAATCTGGAGGGATTAAGAAATATGTTAAAAAATTTCTTGCCAATATGTATTTAAGTATAAGTATAAGATTATTAGGTATTACATATGCGGCAATAAGTGATTTTAGTGATAATAATTAAGGAGGTTCAGGATAGAGGGGTGGGTAGTGGCTTGAGCCGTCGCCATCATGAAGGTCGCTGCCAGAACCCGCCAGTACGGTTCTCTTACCGCATATGTTCACATGAGCGGTAGAGAAACTTACGTATACACGCCTCTACTGTTAATTAACTTCATTAAATATATATTTCACCAACTTCATAGCCGATCGCAACGTTTCTGTTGATGTTTTTGATGAGTATAAGGGCAAATTCGCATTATACACTATTTTAGTCGTACGGCTGGCTACGCAATTTGAAGCATCACTGTTGCCACTATATTGTCGCAGGCGCGAGATCTCAACCAACCTCCGATGTCGACTCTCGGTAACAAATGGAAGGTTTGCCGTTCGTCGCTACCTCGCTGTTCGTCCCTCTACCGCCTTCAACTCTCGGTACGGGCCTTGGCGTCGCGACCAGGTCTGACGCTCTGTGGCTGTGCGCGCGTTATATACCCCTTCGAACTTGAACTTGAGTGCGGCCACCATGCTGATCATTCCCGTGTTCTGATTGTGGCTGTGTCTTCGTCACAGTCTTTCGTCCACGCGAGCAATCATCACCAGTTTCACACTCCCGGAGCAAGCTTAGAGCTCATTATTACCGATGTTTGGGTAATGCTGGGACCTCACACACCACACACTCCCATACCCTTGCTCAAGGAGGAGAGTAACAGCCCGAATTAGTCTGTGAAATATCCTAGGGAGCGAGCGGGGATTCGAACCGCCTAACCACAGAATGGCGCGCCAACGCTCTATCCATTGTACCATCGTTGTGGTGGGTGTGTATGTATGTGTGTGTGTGTGTGTGTGTGTGTGTGTGTGTGTGTGTGTGTGTGTGTGTGGTGTGTGTGTATGCGTGTGTATTCACCTACGGTCTTGTCCACGGGAGCTGAACACGCAATCGCCAGTTTTACCCTCCCGGAAAAAGCTTAGAGCTCGTAGTGACCGATCTTTGGGTAATGGACCTTGCACACCACATCCCCCCATTCCCTTGCTCAAGGGAGATAGTAACCGCCCGCATTGGTGTGAGAATATTCCCCGGGAGTGAGAGGGGCCGTGGATCGAACGCCCGAATCACAAAATGGTGTGCAGCGCTCCAGACTACCGAGCCACACATGCAGTGTGTGTGTGTGTGTAAGCGTGTATGTGTCCATGTGTGTGTGTGTGTGTGTGTATGTGTGTTTGTGTAAGCGTGTGTGTGTACATGTGTGTGTGTGTGTGTGTGTGTGTGTGTGTGTGTGTGTGTGTGTGTGTGTGTGTGTGTGTGTGTGTGTGTGTGTGTGTGTGTGTGTGTGAAAAAAAAAAGTTACTGAAAACACTACTCATCTGAATGGACGAGCGCCACTCACAGGCCTCTACATTTTGCCTTCATCCAGGCTTGTTCTGCACATGGCTGCACCCAGAGAACCAGGTTTAGTAACTTTTCATTTCATTGGTAAGTTACAGAGATTTTATTGCGAAACATTGCATAAAGCTCCCTTCACATATTCCATAATCGAACCACGATAGCGCCACCAATTTGATTATTGACGCTATCGTGAAATTTGACCACGATAAACGCAGACCACGATAGCCTCACAACAATGTCACGCTGCCTGTAAGTATGTGTCATGAGTCATGACGGCCGTAAGATGGTCACGATGGAGTCATGATAGCTGTAAGACTAAGTCACGAATGGAAAATTAACGGTCATTTTGTCGTCACGATAGAGCTACAATAACCACGACAGTGTCATGACGGTACCATGAACTTATCACGATAGCGTCAAGAGCTAGCAACATGCCTCACACGGGGGTGGGTGTTGGGGATGGAGAATGAAGGGAGGCTAGATATTAAGGTGGGAGAAACAGGGTTGTGTTGGTGATAAGTAAAGGGGGGAAACGGGGGGGGGGTTGTAATAAAGAAGGGGGTGTTGGTGTTGGTGGGGAAAGGGGGGGGGGGATGGTAAAGGTATTGTTGGTGTTGGTGGGGGTGTGAGTGGTTAAAACGGGGGTGGGTGGTGTCACCACGTGGTGAGGGAGTAGGGGGTAGGGAGTAGGGGGAGGGTGGTGTTACCACGTGGTGATGGGAGTAGGGGGTAGGAATAAGTTCAGATAAGATACTTTGATCCTATCTAGACACTTTGCAGGTACCAACGACAAGGTTATTGACTATACAAAGCGCCACCACGCCAGGATGAACCCGGTGGGCTCGAACCGCTGACCGAATGCAGGGACGCTGCACGCGAGCCCACAGCTCTACCAACCGAGCCCTTCTGACGGGTAGGGGGGGGTAGGGAGTCGGGGATGGGTGGAGGTGAATGAGAAAGGGGGGAGAAGGTAGGAATGAAAGCGTTCCCCAGAAGGGGGTGCAAAAAAGGGGGGGAAGGTAGGGATGAAAGCGAGCGTAACGGTTTTTTATCGTCACGATAGACATACGACGATCACGATAGTGTCACGAAGCTGCTACATAGATAACGATAGCGTCACGATAGACTTACGATAGCGCAGCGTTGGGTACACAAATCGGAGAGCTTCCTGATTTGTTAGTGCATGCACTAACTTTTCGTGGCCTCCGCCGAGCGCGCCACGGTCACGTGGTTCGGTCACAATGAACCCATAATATTCTAGCTTTCCTAGCGGAATTTTGGGCATCCTCCTTTAGGGGTTTCGGTCTAACTTTTGCTGTTGCCCTTGACATATCAAAAGCTTTTGATAGAGTCTGGCATAAATCTTTAATTTCAAAACCCTCATTCGCTTAATATCTCTGCACCTTCAACTTAAATTTCTTTCAAACCATTCTATTGCAGTTATTGTAGACGGTAATAGTGTTGTTCCTAAGAGTTCTGTCCTATCACTTTCCATGGTGATAGGACCATCCATGGCCCATCACCTCTTTCTATTCATTAATGATCTTTCAAGCCTATCTCAAAGCCCTATCCACTCCTACGCTGATATTTTTACCCTGCATTTTTCAACGTCGTTTATTAGACGTCCAACTCAACAGGAACTAAGTAAGTGATTCACGGAGAGATGCCACATAGCGCCTTACTTCTGATCTTTCTATACTTTCTGATAGGGGCAAAAGAAACCTTACTTGGTTCAATTCCACCAAAACCCAATTTATTCGTCTATCTACTCGACATTACCTTTCAAACAACTATCCTCTCTTCTTCAATGACACTCAATTGTCTCTCTCTTCTACAAAGATCATTCATTCTTTGACTAACATTAACTAAATCTGAACTGGAAATCTCACATCTCATCTCTTGCTAAAATAACTTTTCAGAGGTTAAAGTGTACGAAGGCTTCTGCGTCCATTTTTTTTCTCCCTCCCAGTGTTTTTATTTAATTTTAATTTTTTACGTTGGAGCCTATAGCGCCTGTAGGCGTAGGAGAGTCGTGATGTCGGTCGCTCTCGCCCGTTCGTGGCGCAGGCTGGGTTTTTATAGTGACACCTGTGGTTTTAGGGGAAGATCCCGTTTTCTGTGATGTTCGGATCCTTAGTCAGGCTCATTCTGCCACCTGGTGTTTCCTCCGTCGCACTCGCAGTCGGAGAACAGGTATAGCTGTATGCGGGTTTTTTCGGCCATTCGACGATGGATTTGACAGTTGCTCCTTGGTGGAACTTGAACTCGGGACCTTCTGCTCCCCTACCAGGCACTTGTCGACCGCATTAAATAAGGTCGAAAGAGTTTCACCGGCAGGATTTGAACTCGGGACATTGAACTCACCACTCCAAGACGCTAATCACTCGGCCACCGCCACCCTGCTTGCCCTGTACAGGGACCTTATCCGCCCATGTATGAAGTATGTCTTATATACTTGGGGAGGATCCACTCATACAGCTCTCCTAAACAGGGTTGAGTAAAAAAACTTTTCGTCCCATCAACTCTCCTCCTCTCACTGACTGTCTTCAATCTTTAAATCACCGCCGCAATGTTGCTTCTCTTGCTATCTTCTACCATTTTTTTTATACTCACTTCTCTTCTAAACTTATTAATTATATGCCTTCTTCCCTCCCTCGGCCTCGCTGCACAAGACATTTTACTTCTTCTCTTCCCTATTCTGTCCATCATTATGTCTTAATGTAAAAGTAAACCAGTATATTAATCTTCCATCCCTTTTATTTATAAACTCTGGTACTCTCTTCCTGTTTCAATTTTTCCACCTTCCTATGACGTAATTTTTTTTCAAGTGACACCTCCTGAACTAAATTAGCCCACCCCCCTTTATATATATTTTCTTACTGTCCTGTTTAAAGGGACTGGCAACATAGCGTGCTTTTGGTTACTTCTATTTTATTTTTCCCTTGGCCAGTCCTTCGTGTTGTAAAAAAAAAAAAAAAACTGCAATCTTGCGGTGGTCGCTGGAGCCACACCATCACCTATCAGACCCGATTCTACATGGCTGGGTTCCGGGAGTAGAGGGACTGGATTTCCAGTGGACGGATCCAGAAATTATGCCATGGGAGTTGGAGTTACTTCATGTCATTAACCCCGTAACTTTGGGGATGAGGATATAGATACTGAAGAGTTTGAGCCATCAGTTCTCAGCCACGAAAATGAGCATTTTCATGAACTTTAAGATTAAGTTGATTAATAATTATTGTAGTGCTACCCAAAGTTTTAAGCTCTCTCCATCGATTTAACCCATTTTGGCATCGGTTCAAGGTTTTTGATGCATTAAAAGACACTTAAACCCCAAAATAACAGTTCCAATAAATTTGTTACCCCAAAAACAGTTGGAATACATAAGTAACTTGCTTTTATTCTTTAGTCTAGCCGGTTGAAAAATGGCGTTGTATTCAGTTTTCCGCCCGTCCGCCAGCAGCCATCTTTTAATATTTATTTATGGATACTAGCAACCATAAATCGCTTGACTAACAACTTTCCTTGAAGCTTAAACATCAAAGTAACTGAAAAAAATGGTAGCAGGTATAAAGAAAGGGGGGGACCTTTATGGTTTCTGGCCCATGATCTATTGGTTGCTTCAGCACGCTACTGAGTCTCCTGGAACGGCATTAATTATAATAATTTCACTGCCGGTTGTTTTTGCCGGTTTTTGTTCATTTGTTTTTCATTATTTGTGTTAATCAAGTACTGTTATGTGTGAAATATGTGATGACTGTAGTAAGTAGCATTATATACATGGTATTTGAATTTCACCAGGTTTCTTACCTGGTGGGCTTCCCAACCTGGCAGATTAAAGGGAAGAAAGCCACTGTTAATGCACCAGTAACAGTTTCTAACCATTTAATTGCGAATACCATAGACGTACGTATACTAGTAAATGCATTATATGCAGCTACAGGTAATAAAATATGCATTTAATGCTGCTCCATTGGCATATTGATGATCAAATAGTCTCAAACGTAGCCATGGCAGTTTCAAAAGTATTAATATCAGTGAAATGGCCAACTGAATTTGGAAGGGAATTCCACATAGAAATGCCGGTACATTTTTGTTATTGTGAACCTCTGATTTCGAGGACGAGTTACTTTTCCTGAATAGTTTTGATGTATTCTTAATTAATCTGGCACTTCAGTAGTATTGATTTTTTCTTCCTCGATATCATCTGTTAATAAATCAAACCCCACGTTTAACCTATACTTAACCGTTTCTGGCTGCAAAAAAACGCATTTTTTCTGGTATTGTTTGTATCACCATTATTCAATTGCGCAATGCGAAATTTGAAATCAAAGTATATAAAATGAAAAGATCTACACGATGATATAAGGAAAATGTTTTATATTTTTAGTGCCCAATACCAAAATTTTAACGAAATGCCTCTTGCATTAAAGAGCTATTTCTCCAATATCCAGGGCAGGGCTGACATGTGTTAAATCAGCATAATGGTGGTGGTTTCAGTGACTGCGGGGCGTAGTCACATCTCCTACAAACCTACAATAGTTGGAGTACTGCCACATATCCTACACATAGGCTGTCATATTTCCTATACCAAAACCAGTATCCAGCACATTTCCTACACAAAACCCTCCTACAAATTTAGCACTTTTGAGAGAAGTGACCTATTTCCTACAAGGATACAGTGTATCTCCTACACCCCCTTATTGGGGCACCTCTGTACTCGGCGCTTCTGGCTCCCTACACTCCTGACGACCTTGACCAGTCAACAAGTACTTAGCTTGTTATATGTCCTTTCTGCGCAGTATTATGGAGTAACCAAAACAGAGAGACAAGCATCGTTCACATTCAGACAAGAGTCGAGTTCAGGTTTTTCTCCATTCGTCAGGACAGACGGCATTTCGGAGCCTTGTCCTCCACTGTTTCTGGACCAAGCATGGCTAGTATTTAGGGGAACATCCGCTTCAACGCAGTGGTTTACAAAGACAACTCTGGATTCCGATACCTCCGAAATGTGGCCAGGAACAACAAACTGTACCTGCGTTGCATTCAACACAGATGCACATATTTACATACTGTCACAACTCCTACACATAGGCGGCCATATTTCCTGTGGGAATTAAATTGATAGGATGACTTGAATGGTTACACTCTTGTTTCTTGTTTCTTGTTTGTTTTGTTTAGAGGATAATGCCTCAGAGCCATAGTGATCTACCGCTGCTGCATATTAGTGTTGGCCGAAGCCACCACCCCGGGGGGGGGGGGGGGGGGGTTACAAACCCCCGGCTGGCACCCGGTACCCATTCACTGCTGGGTGGACAGGGGCTAGGGATTTAAGAAAGACCACCCATCTATCTTTCGCTCCGCCCGGGGATCGAACCCGGGACTTCTCGGTTGTAAGCCGAGCGTGCTAACCACTACACTACAGAGCTCCCTCCTAAATATAAATTAAAACACTGGTGCTTGAATTAAACTCACAACTGAAAAAGATAATTAAAATAAGGGACAACTTGAAATTAACTAATTACCACTACAAATATTTACCTGGTGGTAGTGGCTGTCCAATTAATGTCACCAAGCTAAACCTTATTATTGATATCTCAATAAGCTGGGAGAACTGTAATGGGTTAATTGCCAGACCTCCTGCAAAAGTTTTTACTTAGCTGGTGACGTCTTAGATGTTGATGTTGGTAGACCATATGGCAGGCACCATATTACCATATGGTAACCTTCTCGATGTTTCAAGCGGATTCATGGACCGGAATATTTGGGTTTAGTAACCCATGCTCTCCATGAATACTATTTACAATATTTATACGAGAACACACGAGGTGTCTCTAAATGTGTTTAAGGAGCTAAGGGCGATGAACTGCTCGCCTTGGTGGTGTCTGACTAAAGAGGACCGACTCAGCTGTGATTCCCTAGACGTCGCTTTGCTCCAAAGATATACGAGCCCAAATCAATTTCCCAATAAATTTATATAACTCCTATGTTTACTACTATAAATTTTAGTAATATTCTTAATTATCTCTTGAGAAATGTATAATTTCCGACATTTTGGGGCTGGCCGAGGGAAACATTGAATTAAAAAATAAATTAAATTAAAGCTGACCTTCCTCAATCCTTTGTTGCAAATTCTGCCTGAATTTAGCGGCAGCGGATCTAGGATTCCTTCGGGAACCAGCTTCTTCTGAATGAGAAGAAGGCCTGTCTTGATTTTCTTCGGGAGTTAGATTAACTGCCCTCAGAGCTACCTTAGACCCTGGAAAATCTGCAACTACTTCCAGTAGATATAATTTACTCACTGTTCTAATTACTGAACCCAATTTTGTCTTTAATTTTACAGTTCTGATGACCCCCTGTGCCTCTTTATATGACATTCCTCTATTCTACCCAAAGGCCAACTGCCTCGAGGTTTCTCACTTTCAATTAATACCACCTCCCCCTCCTTTACATTTTTCTCTTTCAGTGATTTGTTAGATATATGGATGTGTCTATCTAACAGAGAGGTTAAATTTTCCTTTTTCCATAGGTCATGCCATTTATTTAATACTTTTGATAATTGTTTATATTGAAAATTTAATTTGTCTGCATCTAGATATGATGGGTCTAGATCAAACTCTGAAATTGATACTGCTGGCAATGAATTTAGTCTAATACCATGCAATAGATGTGAAGGTGTCAGTGCTTCTGGCTCACCTAAATTATTGGTGACATAATTATGAGAGGGGCCTATTATTAACTCTACATTCAATCTCCAATAAAATTGTGTGGAGGTCATCCAAGTTTATGGCTTTCTTAAACAAAACTTTCCTTAGACAGCTTTTGACCGTCCCTATCATCCTCTCATAGAAACCCCCGAACCAAGGGGCTCTGGGCGGTATGAATTTCCAATCACACCCCTTAACCTCTAGTTCTTCTTGCACTCTGGCATCTTCTAAAATTTGGCTAAGCAGGTTGGAACCTAACTTAAAATTTGTAGCATTGTCGCTAATAATAAATTTAGGGCATGACCTTCTGGCCGAAAATCTCCTGAAGGCATTCAAAAAGGTGTCTGCCGATAAATCGGTGACCATCTCTAAGTTAATAGCTCGGGAAGTTGCACAGGTAAATAATACTATATAAACCTATTGTTCCAATTTGGTTTCTGAATTGATTATGGAAATAGCACCTGTGTAATCAATGCCAGTAACCTCAAAGCACCTTAAATCATCTATTCTTTCCTGAGGTAAAGTTCTTGATTTTAGTGGGGCTACTCTTGCTTTGGACATCAAAAACTGGGGTTCAGAATTATAATTATAATTCTGAACCCCAGCTTTTGATGTCGCTAACATCTTTTGATGTCGCTTTTGATGCCCTAAGGCCTATGGGGTGTCTGTATATGTTACTGATTATAATCAGTAACATATACAGACACCCCATAGGCCTTAGGGGATGCATCTGTAAATAAGTGCAAATCATAGTTAGAATTTTCCTCCATCATGTGCCTGGGAAAAAAAAAATTTGAGAGCTCTTGGCACTCATGGGATAAGGTTTCCCAAGAATTAATTATTTCCCTGGGAAGTTTCTCATCCCAATCAAGTTTTTTAGTCCAAACTTCTGAACTAATAATTTCAAGGGTATGGTTAGAGGATTAATTAGTCCTAAAGGGTCATAAACTTTACTAACATTACTTAGCAAGGACCTCTTGCTACTTACTGATCCCCATTCTACATCTTTAATTGCAAGCGAGTCAATTTGAGAGTCCCACTGCAAACCCAACCCCTTAATGTTTTCACTTGGGCCAGACGGCAAGTTAGCATTCAAGAGTGGTGAATTGGTAGCCCATTCTTGAAGTGGCATATTAGCTGCGTTCAAGACCTTATTGGCTACATCATACATTTTTAGTAAGGATTACTCATCATTAATGGTGCCCTGGATATTGTCCATATATAGAGATTTCTTGAGCAAGTTTACTTCTCTCTTATTTTCTTTTCTTTATTTAAATTATGTTCAAGAGTCATTTGAAGTAGAAAGAATGAACTACTAGCTCCAAATAGAACAGATTTAAATCTGTAAGTATCCATGGGGCTATTTTCATCTTGTGGATCACTAGGCCAGATAAATCTGATGTAATCCCTATCAACTTCTTGCAATCCTATTCTTAAAAAAGCTTTGCTGATATCTGCTACATATGCATATTTGTTAGTTCTAAATCTTAGAAGAATGTCCCCTAGTTTTTCAGTTAGGCTGGGTCCAGTGTATAAACAGTCATTCAAGCTGTTACTCCGAGAATTAATTTTTGCACTACAATCAAATACCACACGTACTGGTGTTGTTTTACTCTCTTTAATTATGGCTAGATCTGGCAAGTAGTGGGTGTTGTCAGTAGCCGTTGGATTTGGTACTTTTTCAATGAATCCCCTTTCAAACTGATCTCGGATCACTGCTTCGTATTGAGTTACGAGTCCTGCAGATTTTAGCTTCTTTAAATTTGAATTTAGTCTACCCAAAGCTAAATTGTAATTGGTGGGTAAGTATTGATTATTAACTTTCCAGGGCATCCTAACCCAGTACTGATTGTCATGGTACTCAACAGTTTTGCTATAATTATCTAGCACAAACCTCTCTTCAGGGCTCCTATCTTCCGATTGTATTCCTATTGTGTCTAGTTCCCACAATTTTGCAATTTCCTCTTCCCCGGGGCAGGAACAGACATGTGAGACCATGACTACTCTAGATTTATCTACTCTGTCTAATTTCTATGAATCTAGAAGGATTTTTCCAAAGGGTATCAGTCCAGATTTTGTTTTCAAGAAGCTGGAGCCATGTTCTTGAATTAGACCAGTTATTAGTTTACTGTACTGGTCTGCTCCTATTAATAGATCAATGGAATCTACTGTATCCCTTAAGTTTGGATCTAGGAGCCTAATTTCTTGGTCCATCATGTACTTTATGAATTTTTCCATTCCATCCATCCTAATATTTTTAGGTAAACTTTCCAGAACCTTCCAGAAGCATTCAATCTTATATATTTAGAACCAGACCTTACTGTAAAATTAACTAAATCATGGGTCTTAGTTTCTATTTCTCCTATAAATCCTGAAATTTTCAAGTCCACCTGACCACAAGATTTTAAATTTAAACTATCAGACAAATATTTACTGATAAAAGTTCTTTGTGATCCTTGATCAAACAGAATTTTTGCAGCCTTGACAATTTTACCCCTAATTATGGCTATTGAGCTTATGGGTAGAGCTGCTGAATTGTCATGAGCGCCCGTAGGTCTCACTGCACACACATACTGTGCCACTCTCCCAGTTGGTTGGCCCGCGTCACATAACAAAGAATGATGGAATCCATTATAGCATGAAGGACATCAGCGTAATTTAAATCTACAGTCCTCTGTCTTATGATGGAAAGTACATTTTTCACATCTTCCTAACTCTCTAATACGTTTTAGCCGGTTACCACGGCCCTCATAATTTTTGCAATTAGTGGCTTTGTGGAGCCCTTCACACAGAATACATTTAAATTGTGAGTTAGGATTAATTGGTTGATGTGGAACTCTGCCTGGGAATTGTGAGTTAGGATTAATTGGTTGATGTGGAACTCTGCCTGGGAATTGTGAGTTAGGATTAATTGGTTGGTGTGGAACTCTGCCTGGATCTCTACAGGCTCCTGGACCTTCTTGAATTGCAAAAAAATTTGCCTCATATTTAGAGGGCAAGGAGGGTCTTTCATCCTCTTTCTCTCCTTCCCTTTTATCCTTCTTGTAATCCTTGGATTGTAAATTATTTATAATGTCTAAGAGACTAGTTCTAATATCTTCTACAGAAGGATAATCTTTTTTTGACTTCAATTGAACTTGATCTACAGTTAGGTTAGGCAATTTATCTACTAAGAAAGTGGACAGCAACCAGCTAGATTCTTCTAAATTACAACCTGCATTTTCTGCTCTCTTCAAGTTACTCTCTAACTCTGCTCTAAATTCAGACAGAGATTGAAAATTATGAGAGGGTACTTTGATATTAATCAATTTTCTTGCAAGGTCTCTCAACTTTTTATCTCTCTTCTCGTAGGTTTTCTTCAGTTTCTACAGCACACAGATAGCTAGCAGTTTCTGAAGGAAATCCTGAAATGAGCTTGCATCACCCTTTATCTGACCTTTTAGATAATTCAATTTATCCACTGCAGTCAACTCTGATCTAACATGGATATTACTTTCGAACTGGTCCCAAAAGGAATCCTCCGCTATATCACCTTCAAACTCAGACAGCTGAATAATGGGTAATTTGATTCTCTTAAGGCTCAAGTTCTTAGGCTTATTTCCTTCTATCACATCATCGATCTTAAGGATGGTATTTTGTATGCGATCTTCAAAATCAGCCTGATCACAGATTAATGCTTCCACTTTATCACCTTCCACCTCATTTACTAGAGTATCATATAGATTTGATATGATACTTATCTTTTTCTCTAACTGTGCTTTCCACACTTTAAGTTGGTGAAATTCGACATGATCCACCAGAGCTACATCAATTTGACCCAGTAACTTAGTGCAGTGCCCTTTATGGCCTGTTAAAATTTTAACTGTGGCCATAATGCCACCAATTTAATGAATAAATATGGAGACAGACAAAATTTTAAATTTATGCAATACAAATTGCTAAATAATTAATTTAGAAGTTGAATTATGAGTAACTTGTTAGTTATGAGTTTAAATTTAAGCCAAAAAAAAAAAAAATATTGACTCTAAACTAACAAGTTAGTAGTACCCAGAGTTAAAACTGAAATTCTTGTAATGGCTGCTGGGTTCGTGTCCAAATGCTATGATGATGCCTAATGGCTTTGGACACTTTGTTCCAAATATGTTGTCTGCCTTCAAAGGTTGGATGTATCCCGCCCATGATCCGCAGATCCATCGGGAAGGTTTTTCCGCCCAACAAAATGATGTTGCCTTTGAGCTCACGCTGCAATTTCCTATTTATGGCCCTTAGAGATCTTTTTGTAGCGCTCGGCCTCGACACAGTGAGGATGGTTATGGGGTAAATTCTTGGTTCTATTGTGCACAAAACACAAGTGATTCCCTTTTCTGAAAAAGCCCGATGGATGGCCATCATATCCTCAAATAAACCATCTGTGGGAATTTATTTCACATACATATTTAATTTGAAGTCCTTACCTAATTAATCAAAACCCATGTTCCATCGCATCGACACATTATCCCATCCAATCAACTAACTAGGATACTTATCGGTGGATAGTAGGGTTGCAATGCGGATCAGGGTTTGATTAATACTGCAATGATCTTGTGATCCGATGTGGTCGCCCGTGATCAGGGCCGCCCGTGTATGACAAGAGGCGGTGGGCTGGAGGCGGTAGTTGTCTAGACGTCAATGGTTATCACACCAGTAACTTGACGCGGCGGATTGTTATCAGTGTGTTGTATTTTAACACAGTCCTATGATTTAACACTATATAATATGTACAAAATTAACGTATGTACAAATCTCTTCTTTATAATCAGAGAAGAGATATTAACTCGATGGAGGTGTGGAGTGTACTGATTCTCCGAGAGTGGCGACGAGCCCGGCTACCTGGTCCTAAGCCACGTATTTTATTCCCTATGGCCTAGAATCTAATGACCATAGCCAATGACCGCGCTCCAAATCAAGGTGCTAATTCTATAAGGTGCAATGCTTATTAACCACTAGGAATATTAATTTATCCTATCCCAGTACTAATTATTTACTTAAATTACCTTAATTATTACCCATTACCATTATAATTATATATATACATCCCTATACACCCCTATCACGAGCGGAAAATACTTCACTCACAAGGGGGGGGGGGAACAAAACCACCACTCTACCAATTACGAGAGGGTGGTTTATGGATAATTTCCACACCATCCACACTAGTGTCCTCCTTGATGTCGTTACCTCCTATCAGGATGATAGCCAGATCGTAAAGTAGGGGATTAAGGGCTTGTTTGAATTCTGAATATTCAAAAAAATTATCGGCCCCTGCACCTCCCTTTCTAAATATGTCCATGTGCACTCCCGGAAACGGCTCGCTTCTTGGCCGGAGTGAATCACAAGTGACAATGGAATGGCCAACATAAGCTACGTGATAGGTGGGATAACCAGCCGCCGCCGCCATGATGTTATCAAGGGTTGTTTATACGGTTCGAAGGACCAAATTTTTCAGTTGTGGGAATTAAATTGATAGGATGACTTGAATGGTTACACTCCTTAATATAAACTAAAACACTGGTGCTTGAATTAAACTCACAACTGAAAAAGAGAATTAAAATAAGGAACAACTTGAAATTAACTAACTACCACTACAAATATTTACCTGGTGGTAGTGGCTGTCCAATTAATGTCACCAAGCTAAACCTTATTATTGAGATCTCAATAAGCTGGGAGAACTGTAATGGGTTAATTGCCAGACCTCCTGCAAAAGTTTTTACTTAGCTGGTGACGTCTTAGATGTTGATGTTGGTAGACCATATGGCAGGCGGACGTAACCTTCTCGATGTTTCAAGCGGATTCATGGACCGGGATATTTGGGTTTAGTAACCCATGCTCTCCATGAATACTATTTACAATATTTATACGAGAACACACGAGGTGTCTCTAAATGTGTTTAAGGAGCTAAGGGCGATGAACTGCTCGCCTTGGTGGTGTCTGACTAAAGAGGACCGACTCAGCTGTGATTCCCTAGAAGTCGCTTTGCTCCAAAGATATACGAGCCCAAATCAATTTCCCAATAAATTTATATAACTCCTATGTTTACTACTATACATTTTAGTAATATTCTTAACTATCTCAGGAGAAATTTATAATTTCCGACATTTCCTACACAAAAACAAGTGTCAGGCATATCTCCTACACCTACTGTATGTAGGAGATATGCTGTATCTCTGTAGGAATTATGTCACTACTCTAAAATCTGCTAAATTTGTAGGAGATGTGCTGTGTAGTATACATGGTGTAGGAAATGTGGCGCGCCCCCGTTTCAGTTAATCAAATGCCGTCAACCAAGAACTCTCCTCGACTATTTGCTTATCCTACTTGCTGTCAAGTAAGTGGTCAACTTCAAATAGCCAAGCTTCAGTCAAGTGGGCAGCTTCAAACCACTGGATTATGGACAGTGAATGCCGATGACGAAACTGCACACTCTCTTGACGAAGTCAGAGAGGCTCTAGCAAAATTAAGGGGTGGAAAGGCAGCTGGTGTTTGTAATATCAGTGCGGAACTGCTTAAATCTGGGGGCGAGGCTATGATTCGCGGGTTGCATGCTATCTTGACTGCCGTGTGGCAATCAGGTACCATTCCTTCTGACTGGAAAAGGAAGCTGGCCTAAAGGAGCCTATCTGAAAAGGGAAAGGAAACCATCAGAACTGCACCAATTACCTTGATATCACACTGCTTAGCGTACCAGGCAAGGTGCTTGTCCATCTTTTGCTGACACGATTCCGCAGTCATCTGCTGAAGCATCAGTACCTCAGCAGTCTGGGTTAACGCCTGGTAAGTCAACAACGGACCGTATCCTAGCGCTCTATGCAGAGCTGGGCACTAAATACATTGAATGTATTTAAATAATAAATGCTAAATACATTTTACGAATGTATTTAAATACTAAATACTAAATACATCAAATGTATATAAATACATTTTTAAATGCATTTTAAATACACACAAATCTGGATTTCCATAGGATTTCCTTAGATTTTGCGTTTCCTTAGAAATTTCCTTCTCAGGCTTAAATTTCCTTAACATAAGGAAATTTCCTTACAAGTGGAAACACTGGTTCACATCAGGGTTGCCAGATAGTTGGGTGGATTTATGGCCAAATTAACTGATAAAAAGAATTTACATTATTATATTATTAGTATTTTAATACATTGTATTTATGTAAATACTCATTAAAATATTTAAATACTGTATTTGAATACGAAAACCAATGCATTTATAAATACAGTTCTAAATACATAAATGTATTTAAATACGTATTTAAATACAAATGTGTTTAAATACTGCCCAGCTCTGGCTCCATGTCTTAGTGGAACGCCGAAGTGAGTTTCGGCAGGGGATGCTTGCAGCCTATGTTTATCTCAAGAAGGTGTTTGACTCAGTGCATCGTGAGTCACTATTGGACCTTATGCGGCTTCGCGAGATTCCTGCATGGGCTGTTGGTCTGCTGACTTATCTGTAATCTGGGAGAGAGAATTGTAGTGCCGGAAAATTCCTAGAGTAATGATGGAAATTTCTATCACACGATCTCAGAGTTATGTCTATGAAAGGAAAGAGAAGGTTTCAATAACCATAGGTTTAGTCTAGACTAAGTGTTGCCTAAATCCAGTATATAGGGGAACAGGTTATTTATTAGAATAAGGCCATTCAAATTATTTCATTTCTCGTATTATTTATCTTTCATTCGTATGCTTCTATTACAAAACACACATAACATGACCTATCTATCAAGCACTAAACCTACCCCCACAAACTAGTAGTAGTTAGCCATAGATTACAGCTTTCAACTTTCCTCACAAATTCCATGCAGTTTTTCAATATTGCATGGTATCACTTCTTTTCCGGCCAGCTTCGGCTGGAGGGATGGGTGGGTGGGGAGGAGCCTTCTACTTCCTATCCTTTCTCTCTTATTATCTAGTTAGTGTAGTGTAGTTAAAGCAAACAGTCTTGTAAGGACCTATCGGTCTGTTGCTGTTTGTGTTTCCTTTGCATTCCTTTGTATTCTCTCTCTCTCTCTCTTGCATTCCTATCTCCCCCCCCCTCCATCCTCCTTCTCCCCCCCCAAACGCCAGAGTCACGAGGTATAATATGTGAGACATTAATTTCGCGATTGCCAATAACTTGTAGTCAAAACTTCTTATTCCCCCCTTACCCTCCTGGCAGATCGAATAACACTCTTAGATTCTGAGCATCCTTAAAAAAAGACAAAATAGAGTTGTGTTTCGCATATTAATGCATAGATTAGTAGAGTCATTCACTGAATTAAGAGTCGGCCAAGATTCTCTCACGCTTCCAAGTACCCTGCCACTGTGAAAAGCGTGTTCGTATGGCCGATCTGGATTAAGTAATACCCTCCCCGTTGATTATATTTATGAATTAAATTTTCCTTCATCAAATTAAGAGAATTGTGTTATAGTTACTTACTTCGTAGGTATATCTGCTTTCCCAGTTAATAAGAAACATTCGACACTTTGGGTCCTCGTTGATGAAGACTCTGGTGAATGTTTGAACACTCGTTAATTTCCATTGTTTAGCTGTCCTCAGTCCTCTATGAAGGGTCACGCAGCGGCATTCGTTTCTTCACCGTCTCCTAGGTAAGGTGTTATCGTTTTCGTCTCTAATACCTGGTTTTGGGATATGATATCTTAACCAGTGTTAGTCTCCTCCCCCCCCACCCCTGTTTAACAGAGATTCGTTTCTTCACCGTTTCCTAGGTACGTGGATAGATTTATCAAGCGGAATACGTGCTTTCCACATGGTCCCGACTCGCAAACAGTTTTCATTACTCTCACATTTTCCCTTCCCTATGTTCTCCATGTATATCTTAGGTGTTCATCTTGTATGTATGTAGATGGTAGGTCTAGGAATATAGTCCAGTGAGGCAGGTTATGCTCTTTAGAAGCTTTCCTTCACTAAATTAAACCATACATGTACTTAAGTTTTCAACCAGGAATAATATTTTGTTAAATAAACCAAATGAGTAATAGGCATTCTTTTTTTTTCTTGCAAAAACCCCAGGTGACTATTCTCTGTTATGGAAATATTTCCCCACGTCCCGAGAGAGTTTCAGACTTACTCGGTATACTAATAGTATCCCCACGACTACCGTAATCCTTATATATTAAATCATGTTCAAGGGGTAGACCATAGGAATACCCGCTTGGACTGGTGGCAGCAATTCCCTACTAAACTAAGTTCAATCCAATTCAGTTGTAACGAGAAGAATTTATCCGTCAGTGGAGATTAACAATTAATAATCCAAATTCATATAACCAGTTCAAATCAGAGAGAAATAAGTAAAGTAAATTAGGGGAAAAACTCGGCCATCACAGAATGTTGTGATGTATGGGGGAGGTGTGCATCCAGCTTTTTCCTATGAGTACAGGAGTCATGCGTCCTTGCCCCATCACTTTTCAACACCTGTATGGACTGGGTAGTATTGGGCAAAGTTGTACATAAAAGTGATTGTGGAGCATCCCTCGGCAACACCAAGATCACTGATCTTGTTTTTGCCGATGATGCAGTAATTTTTGCTGAGTTGCTGAAGGTCCTGGTAATGGCTATCGAGGCGCTGCACGAGGAAGTAAAGCCTTTGGGACTTGAGGTCTACTGGCATCAGACCAAGGTCCAGGTGTTTGGAGGCTTACTAGATGAAACAGTACAGTCTTTTCATGCCTGCGGCGAGGACATTGAGATCTTGGAATGTTTTACATACCTTGGTAGCGCAGTCCAGAATGACGGCGGGTCACGTCAAGAAGTCTTATGGCGGATTGGCATAGCCCAGGGTGTTGTAGAGTCGCTGAGCACGAATAATTGGCGTTGTCGGTACCTGTGCAGTAGGACAAAGATCTGGATTTTCAAAGTCGCTTGTGATCCCTGTCTTACTCTATGGTTGTTAGACATGGACTTTAAATAGTGACCTGAAGAGGCGAATCGATGCTTTTAGTAATAAGTGTTTTAGCAGAATCATGGGGTATCGCTGGGAGGATTACGTGTCAAATGAGCAATTGCACTGCGAGACTGCATGGGGGTAAGGGAGACTGCATGGGGACTCGCGCGTGGTGACCCGTGCGAGTGGCGTCGTAGGGAGGGCGAGGCCACGCGGCCCCCAGTGTATGTCCCCAATGATTGAGTGATTGATGTATGGAAGAAATAAGGTAATATAAACATTTTTCGCTGACAATTTGCGCGCGAGAAAACCAATGTTTTGAGTCAACTTGGCTAGCTCCTTCACCGGTTAAGCTCCGCCTCTTGATTCCCCAGGGCTGAAATGCTGAGAAGTGCCTTAGAGTTATGGCGCACTGAGCGCCTTAACTGTCTTCAGGCACCTTTGTTACGGCCCGGCTAAGGCGCCTCGTAAGGCCTATGTAGAAACGATATTTCAGTCTCCTTTGCCTTGTCTTACACCTCCAGCGCCTAAAAGCCCATTCACATCTCCACGACTCGCGTCGGCGACCGGTCACGACTTGCTGAGTCATCCAGTCGTAACCGATTGCAGCCGATTTTTTTTTAGGGGGGGGGGGGGCAGAAGCTCCAAAATCGGCGTGGTTGGCTCGGGTCGCTGCAGTAAGGCGACTAGTCGGCGACTAGTCGCGGACAGTCATAGACTAAAACGAATTTAACTGCCAATACTGGGTTGCCGTCATGCGCCATCAGTCGCCGACAGTCGCAGCACGACGGCAACCACGATTGCCGTCGTACGGCGACTGTTCCCAGCCGTGCTGCGACTGACACCGAATATGGCAAGCCCCCTACCGACCGTAGTCGGCGCGGCGCGGCGAGGAAGGAAGGAAGGAAGGAGAGGAAGGAAGGAGAGGAAGGAAGGGAGGGAAGGAGGGAGGGAAAGAGGGAGGGAAAGAGAGAGGGAAGAAGGGCTGTTACGGCTACTACTATCAATTCTGCAGAGTTTAAAGGCTTTCATCCTGGTGATTGCTTACTTATGTGTCTCGAAATATTATTCATTGAACACAATAACTATATGGTGATAACAATCGCCAAGGCACTAAAGATACTGCGGAAGCAGTATAGCGCTAAAGATACTGCACTAAACATACTGCTCTATTTATAGTGGATAACAAGTGCTTTTGGGTCCTTCGGACCCATGTATTGATGTTTGTAGTACTAGTAGTATATATTAGACAACAATGAGAGTGCAAACTACAATCGTGTTGTTGCTGTCGTTGGTCACTGGTCAAAGTGCCTGGGGATAGACCACCTATCACCACCGTAGTCTACCTCAGGCCAGACCCACGCCTGTCTCACCCCAGCCCCGCACCTGCCTCAACCCAGCCCCACGTCTGCCTCACCCCAACCACACGCCTGCCTCGCCCCAGCCCCACGCCTGCCTCACCCCAGCCCCACGCCTGCTACACCCCAGCCCCACGCCTGCCTCACCCTAGCCCCAGGCCTGCCTCACCCCAGCCCCACGCCTGCCTCACCCCAGCCCCACGCCTGACTAACCCCAGCCCCACGCCTGCCTCACCCCAGCCCCATACCTGCCTCACCCCAGCCCCACGCCTGTCTCACCCCAGCCCCACGTCTGTCCTGCAAGCAAACACACACACTCTCACACACACACACGCACACACACACACACACACACACACACACACACACACACACACACACACACACTCACACACACGCACACACGCATGTACGCACGCACGCACGCACACACATGCACACACATACACACACATGCCTGCACACCACACACACACACAGAAAATCGGTAAATCCATGAGTCTACGGAGTTAGTGACATACGGCAAGGCTTTACCGCAGAATTTCTTTCTACAATCGAATTCTCTTCAGTGTTTTTAGCCCAAAACCCCCCTTCAAAATGATTCAATCGACATGGGACTAAGCCGCTTACCACCTACGATCTATTTGCGATTTGTTTAGCCTACTTTCATCAAAATAGAATTTGCAGTTTCGGCTACCATAAACAGACAGACAGACAGACAGACACACGGCTACTCCTATAGTATATTAGTTGATGACGATAATAATAATAATAATACCAGTAATGATACTACTACTACTACTAATACTAATAATAATAATAATGGCTACTAAACGATAATAATAATAATATCAATAAATATCTCAAAAATTCCCGCTTTTCCTCTCTCTCTGTCTCTCTCTCTCTCTCTCTCTCTCTCTCTCTCTCTCTCTCTCTCTCTCTCTCTCTCTCTCTCTCTCTCTCTCTCTCTCTCTCTCTCTCTCTCTCTCTCTCTCTCTCTCTCTCTCTCTCTCTCTCTCTCTCTCTCTCTCTCTCTCTCTCTCTCGCCGTCGAAGGGAGACAACGTGGGAAAGATCGATCTTTCCCACGCTACTCAACTGCCAACTACTGCGACAAAAAAATTTAACGGAAAAAGTCGGCTCCGTGCTGGGACTCGTCGCCAAAGGTTCCAAGCCTGGCGCCGACCAGTTGGGCCCGTTCTGTGACCAGTCGAGGCCGTACTGCGACCACTCGAGGCCGTACTGCGACTGGAGCACGTGTTATTTTAACGTGGGATAGATTGATCTTTCCCACACTTTCTGCCTTTCGACGGAGAACGAGAGAGAGAGAGAGAGAGAGAGAGAGAGAGAGAGAGAGAGAGAGAGAGAGAGAGAGAGAGAGAGAGAGAGAGAGAGAGAGAGAGAGAAGAGGAGAGGGAGAGAGAGAGAGAGAGAGAAGAGAGAGAGAGAGAGAGAGAGAGAGAGAGAGAGAGAGAGAGAGAGAGAGAGAGAGAGAGAGAGAGAGAGAGAGAGACGAAAAGCGGATAATTTTGAGATATTTATTGATATTATTATTATTATTATCAACATCATTATCCACTACAAATAGAGCAGTATCTTTAGTTAAATATCTTTAGAGCTATACTGCTTCCGCAGTATCTTTAGTGTCCGCCGGCCGGACTTAACTGGCTTGCAGCTCACAGCACACAATAGTATGCTATCGCCAAGGCTAAGCGAGCTAGCTGTGTGTGTGTGTGTGTGTGTGTGT
>JACEEZ010013904.1:80000-99573 GCA_016584305.1 Chionoecetes opilio
GAGGACAAAGAGCCGGATGCATATTCCCGTATTCTGGAACAGTATGTCGAGTTTACTCTTGAACACATCAAGTTAGGTTACGGTTACGTAATAGGTAACTTAATATATTATATATATATATATATATATATATATATATATATATATATATATATATATATATATATATATATATATATATATATATATATATATATATATAAGTTACCTCTTACGTAACCGTAACCTAACTTGATGTGTTCAAGAGTAAACTCGACATACTGTTCATATATATATATGCATATAAAAATTTGAGAGTAACTTTGTGTGGGAATCACAATGAGGGTATTTTCGAGAATATCCTATGGTTAGGTATAGAGTTACAGCCATGCGTCTTCACAGAGCTGGAAGAAAAGGGGAGAGGAACAGGTATGAAGAGCCTGAGTAGGGAAGACAGTGGGAGGGGCGACTCGCGCTGACGTCACGGAATCAACTCCGCTCCGCTCCCTTGGCAGACCTCTTTACATGGCTTTGACTCGTAGTTGTTTGCGAATATGCGAATATTTGGCTCAAATCAATAAACTTACATAAATAAGAAAAAAAATAACAAGTGAACATAATATTACACAAGCAAACATATAAATAAATTAATAGTTTAGCCGAGCGTTAGTTAAAAGAATGGGGTAAGGAAGCGTAGTGGTAGGCTCAGCCAAAGTCCCTCGGACACTACCGCCCATCCTCTACCCTCCTACAGAGTGGCAGTCGCTTCTCTCAAGGTCACTGTTACTGACTTCAACTCATTGCCTTGTGCGCCATACTACAGTAAGCATATACGCGCTCTTCTCTGTCATCCACGAGCACAATCAATCTTCTTTGAAAGAAAACAGTATTGCAGCAGCCTACTGCGTAATGGCGTCCAATGCGTAATAGCGTAATCACATCAGTGTGGTTTGGGATTACGTATTTCGAGATTATCTCTAATGACATTGCAAAGTGTATACTTTGTAAACTTTGTAAGATATTATCATGTAAGTATTCATGTAAGTGTGGGTTGTAGTGACCCCAATGTTGGGCTTAACGCCAGCTGCTTAATGACCCTAAAAGTCACGCCACGCCAGGTGTGGCTGACCTGACTGGGGTGACCGAAGTTCCTCGCAGCTGCTGCCCTGGCATGCGGGATCCAGTCATGGATCCCGCATGGCCGAGTAACTACTCGGCCATCACAGAGCGCACACACACGCTTCCTCTCTGTGATTCTCGTGGCCTTCCTCCGCTGTAAATCGTGTTATTTCCGCCGTAATAGACTTGTGTGCGAACTTAGTGTATGGTTTAACCCGTGTCTGGCTAAAAGGAATACTACAATTGGTGACCTCGAGTGTAGCTACAACACGATGGATACTAACAGCCCACGCCTCCCACCCTTCACCTACGACATAGCCACGTGGCTTATGAATCTGGAAGTTTCGTGGGCGGGCTCCCCAGAAATCAGGGATCTCCACAAGTTTCAGGCGCTTGTCAGGGCGATTCCGTCTGACGTCGCTGCCCGCATCTCCTCAATGCTTACGGCACCCCTGGTTGACGGGAAATATGAGGCGTTAAAAACTGCCCTCGTCCGCGCCCTTGGAAGGTCGTGCGAGGCTGACGTGGCTGAGCTCGACACACTACAATATGACGGACGTCGCCTTTCAGCATTCCCCTCCCGAATGCAGGACCTTAACAGAGCTGCGGGGTTCCCATTGTCCGAGGCTATGCTTCGGTACCGCCACACCAGCCTCATACCTCACCCTATCCGCGTGCAGCTGGCGGGTCTACGGGGCCCGGTCACCATCAATGAATACGCGGAGCTCGTTGACAACATTCACGCGGCCTACACCACGTCCCCCCCCTCCTCTGCCCCCCCATCACTCCTGTGCCTGCTGCGCCACCGACGGGGTCCGGTTGCCCGCGGTGTTTACCCCAGGTGACACCCCTGCCGGCTCCACGAAATTCCTGCGTGCGCTAGAGAGACCCGGGATGCGTGGGGGCCATGGCAATGCCCTGGACCGGTATTACCAAAACTTAATCATAGCTATGACAAATATTTATCATAACTCTTGGATATGATGCATTTTTATCATACGCCATTTATCATAAGTTTGGAATCTAGCACAATTGTTTAGGCGTCTGCTAGATATTGCGTCATTGTTTCTTTAAAATGGTTATATAATCAGTAAATTCATCCTTTGACCACGTTTTATGGGTTGATACTTCTTCCCTTATGTTTATAACATGTTTAGGGCAGTGACACAGAGAGTAATGTAGTAATTCATTCCCGAAAATAAAGCATATAGATGTACCGTTGAGCAGTATCTGTGTAAACACGAAACAGAGTTGCCAGATGGCGATGTCTTCGATCTAAAAGCTGTTTGTACAAAGTTGGTGAGGAACAATATGGCCTCACACGGTCTACTCGGTATTTCCTAATCAGCTGTGCATCACTTAGCTCACTCAACACATCCCTATGTGGGCGAATATTCCTTCACTGAGGCTGTTATTGTGTCTCGGCCCTGTTGACAGAAGGAAAGTTTATCATAGTCGCGCTAGAACTCGGTGAACTCACTCTTAGCCCTCACACGGTCTACTCGGTATTTCCTAATCAGCTGTGCATCACTCAGCTCACTCAACACATCCCTATGTGGGCGAATATTTCTTCACTGAGGCTGTTATTGTGTCTCGGCCCTGTTAACAGCTGGAAAGTTTATCATAGTCGCGGAGCCGTTATCATAGTGGCGCTAGAACTCGGTGAACCCACTCTTAGCCTCCCGCGCGGTTTGTGATAGGCCCCCCACAATTTATGATATCCGCCAGCCAGTTGTGACTAAAATGGGCCATTTTGTCCAGCTATGATAAACGTTCTTAACTATGATCTTTTTGGTAATACCGGTCCTGGCGCCCAGCTCTTCAACGGACGCCCACCTCTCCGACATGGCTTCCGCCATTCAGCGATTAGAAGCCGCCTTCTCAGCCCTCCACTCCCCTACTAGCCACATGTATTGTTATTACCATGGTGGCTTCGGCGCGGCAGCCAGGAATTGTCAGCGTCCATGTTCCTGGTCGGGAAACGACCAGCGCGGGGATCGGTGAATGCGCACCTGTCTCCCACCCCCATCTCTCGTGCCTCCACCGCGAGGCTCTCTCCTGGCCATGTCATCCTGATGCCCAACCAGCCCGATCCCCGCATATCGCCGCCCGACTCCCTGCACAGGTTCCGCCGCGCACCTCCGCCCCTGGAGGGATATTTACCATTTCTTGCGAACGTTCACAACAGGCTTGCGAATTCACAAGCCTTGTGAATGTTCACAATTTCTTAGGACATTTACTAAGCTTGAGAACGGCTGTGAACGTTCGCAAAGTGTTCGCAATCTGCGAGTGCTCCTGACCACTCGCAAGGCCTTGCGAACACTAAATAACTCAACAAAACCGAACCCAAACCTATCCTATACCTAACAAAAACTAAACCTATACATAACCTAGCGAAACTCATTTGAAATCTAACCTACCGTCAATAGTAGCCTATTATTTCTGCAGTGGGCTTTCAAAAGTCCTAGGGATTCTTACCTACATCATCGTGGAGATTTGTTCATTCTGAGTATTTTAACCCTCTCACGCACGGTGACGCGATCGCGTCAACACGGACCCGTCTGCAATCTGAGCTTTTGACGCGAATTGCATAAAAAAACAGTTAAAAATTCGCCAAAAATAAAGTATTTATCAGAATTGCATCAACATTTTCTGCGTCAAAGATCCAAGCTAGACCTATAAAATAAACTAATTGTTAACTCTCTCGTGTGAGTGGATGTGAAATGATAAGGGTTTGCGTCTCAGTTGCCACTCAGCAGGCAGCCTGTGAGCGCGAATTGTCGTCCCTTTAATACGTGTCCAGAGCTGGCCATACTGGCCATATGAAAATTATAATGGTAGCGTTGGAATCCTCATAAAAATCCGCTTTTATTGGCATATACACCATAAAATGTTGACTCAGGAAGTTTCGAGCTACGAAGTGGTGAACGTAAGTATTTCTTATTTCTCTTTACACAATATTTTTTTACCGGAATCGGTAAATTCCGCTATTTATTTGCATTTTTTGTTATTTCTTTCTTTCATAAGGCAGAATAATCTCTTGCGAAACCAATGATATATAATAATGCCAGGAAAAAAGAATACACGTTGGTGAAATTGATAACATAAACAAATAATTCGCCGCAGTCAGGCCATTTCGCGGGGCCCCTTAGGGAGCATAAGACGGATGTCACAGTGGACGGAAAAACTTATTAAACTTTTCGTGCGTGAGAGGGTTAAAACACGTTTCCCATGCCGCAATTGAATAATGTATTCTGGGACTGAGAGTGCTGTGAAGAGTGGGGCGGGTGTATCCAGCTTCTTTCCTGTGAATACAGGAGTGAGGCAAGGGTGCGTATTTGCCCTATCACTTTTCAACGCTTGTATGGACTGGGTATTGGACAAGGTTGTAGATCAAAGTGATTGTGGAGCATCCGTCGGCAACACCAAGATCACTGATCTTGTTTTTGCCGATGATGCAGTAATCTTTGCTGAGTCGCTGGAGGTCCTAGGGATGGCTCTCGAGGCTCTGCACGAGGAGGCAAAGCCTTTGGGACTTGAGGTCTCCTGGCTTAAGACCAAGGTCCAGGTGTTTGGAGACTTACTAGATGAAGCAGTACAGTCTGTTCATGCGTGTGGCGAGGACATTGAGATCTTGGAAAGTTTTACATACCTTGGTAGCGCAGTCCATAATGACGGCGGGTCACGTCAAGAAGTCTTACGGCGGATTGGCATAGCCCACGGTGTTATGGACTCGCTCAGCGGGAGTATTTGACGTTGTCGGTACCTGTGCAGGAGGACAAAGATCCGGATCTTCAAGTCGCTTGTGATCCCTGTCTTACTCTATGGTTGCGAGACATGGACACTAAATAGTGACTTGAAGAGACGAATCAATGCCTTTGGTAATAAGTGTCTTCGCAGAATCATGGGGTATCGCTGGGATGATTACGTGTCAAATCAGCAATTGCACCGTGAGACTGAATCGAGGCCTATTACCTGCATAGTCCGTCAGCGCCAACTTCGGCTATATGGGCATGTGGCACGCTACCCTGAAACCGATCCTTCCCATCGGGTTGTATCTGTAAGAGACAATCCGGCGTGGAGGAGGTCAAGGGGGCGCCCACAAGGCTCGTGGCTGGAGCAAGTTGATGTTTCTTGTCGAGAGCTGCTTGGTATGGGAAAGGAGCCTGCATGGGAGCTCGCGCGTGGTGACCCCCGGGAGTGGCGCCGTAGGGTGGGCGAGGCGACGCGCCCCCCGGTGTATGCCCCTAATGATTGATTGAATTGAATAATAATGGCGTTACATATATACTACCGAAAATCTATCGTTATTTCAGCCAGGAATGGTTAAGTTAGGTTAAATTAGATTAGGTTAGGTTAGAGATTGGGTTTGATTTAGTAACAATTGATATCAAGAAAAAATGAAAGCTATCAATACTATGGCAATGCAAAATAGAGCAATGTTTGCGGGGCGGGCCGGGAGGGGCGGGTTGGGCACCCCCTACACATATATAAACTAAAATTTATTTCCGACAAAAACGAATGAGATTATTTTACTACACGACTACAGTGTTATTGATGGTAGAGATCCGGGCCATACCTATAGCCGCCGCTGCTAGAGATACGTTTCATACATATAGCCACCGCGGCTAGAGATACGTTTCATACCTATAGCCACCGCGGCTAGAGATACGTTTCATACCTATAACCACCGCGGCTAGAGATACGGGTTCATCATACCTATAGCCGCCGCGGCTAGAGTTGTTCTTGGTGCTCCATAATAGTAGATAACTGCGTAGTATGTAGATAAGGTGCTAGGCAGTGGTAGAAAATGTACACACTGCTGTATTCCGCGCCAAAATATGTAGTATAAACAAAATTCCTTTATATTGATATTTATTGCTGCAATAATACATTTCTTACACGAATAAACAATTCTTCTACGGTTTTTGGTCACAATATATCCTTTGCATTTGTTATTTGTAGTGAAAGAATTATTGGGGTGGCGTTAATTTCACTGTTTGTTTTGATCGCAAGGAGCGGAGGATTCCTAGCAGGGAGCTGTTCACAAGAATTTGATAAATATTTCGCAAGGATAGCTCCCAACATTGAACAGCCCTCTATTCTGCGAACAGAAACTTCCGAACGTTCACAGACTTGTGGTAAATATCCCTCCTGGTCAACCCACCACAAATTCTCGTATCACCCCGCGCTCATTCGCTCGCCCGCCCAGTCTCCTGCAGGGCCTCCGTCACCACCACTCCCTGGCCGCCGGACGCTGCTTTGGGTGGCCGACACGCTGTCGGGGATGCGTTACCAGGTGGATTCGGGGGCGGAGGTCAGTGTTGTGCCGCCGTCGTCAGATGAACGCCTCGCCCAGCCCAGCACCGCTTACGACCACCTGACCGCCAATAACACCCCTATCGCCACCTATGGTACGCGGACTCTCCACCTCTCCTTCACGCCTGCCTCGCCGTTCGTCTGGTCTTTCGTGGTGGCTGAGGTGGATCAGCCTATCCTGGGTGTGGATTTCCTCTCCTCCCACGACTTGCTCGTTGATCCCCGGCGCGGACGTTTGCTGCATTGCCCAACCAACACGGTCATCTCTACCGTACACTGCGGGCGGCAAGCGCCCCTCCTGACACACCTACGCCAGGCGGTCCTGTCCGACGCTCTTCTCGAGGACTTCCTCTTCCTCACTTCTCAGCGCTCCGGCCCAGCCAAAAGGGATCACAAGGTGACACACACCATCGCCACGACGGGCCCACCTTGTTTTGCTTGGCCGCGACGTCTGTCTGACTCCTGAACGCCTCCAGGCGGCGAAAAAGGAGTTTGATCACTTACTGCATTCGACCTTCCGACAGCTGCTGGGCTTCACCTCTCCATATGGCACCGAAGGCCCAAAAAGGCGAATGGCGCGCGTGCGGCGACTACAAGGCTCTCAACGCCATGACTCGGCCGGACCGATACCCTATTCCACACGTGTTGGATTTTCACAGCATGCTACACGGGCGGTCAGTCAGTCTTTTCGAAGATTGATCTTCTACGGGTCTTCCACCAGATCCCCGTGGCTGACGAGGACGTGCCGAAGACTGCAGTGACGACGCCTTTCGGCCTGTTTGAGTACCCCTACATGAATTTCGGACTACGCAACGCGGCTCAGACCATCCAGCGCTTTATGGGATAAAATAGTCAGGGGACTCGACTTCGTCGTGGTGTACATCGACGACATCCTTGTCGCCTCATCGTCGCACCAACAACACGAGCTCCACCTGCGCCAGCTGCTCACTCGCCTTCAGGAGTTTGGTTTAAAGCAATCTTCCAGACCATTTCATCATTCCTGATTTAATGCAGTCAAAATATAGCCATTATCAAGTACGTATATTAACAATATGTTGTCACTTTTTGCATCCAGTCACCTGTTTTTAAATGATCCGCATTCAAAATCTGTAAGTTCCCCGAGCTCTCAAAACACAACTGACGACCAGAAGACGACGGACCACGGCTCGGTAACGTCACGGCAGGAAGCCTCACAGCCCGGCGCTGATACAAATACATGTAAACTCAGAAAATAATATAGTACTTGAAGAATTTTGGGTGTTTCTGATTTTTTTTTTTTGCGATATGGCATATACTTGCATCCTTTATGGATACAGCAAGAAAGCTGTGCCTTTCCAGAGAGCTTAGCACCCATTTCCGACCTATTTGGCCATGATATATGTGTGCAGCGCCGGGGAGTGGCGGTTGAGAGGCGCGCGGTGTGAAGCAGACTGTCTTGCCGCGCGCCTCTCACCTGCCACTCCCCAATGCCCTGGCAGTCCCCAATGCCCCCACCGTCCTCACTACTGACGCCTCAGCAGAAGCGGTGGGCGCTGTCCTCCAGCAGAAGGTGGAGGACGAGCTTCGCCCTAATCTCCTTCTTCATCAAGCGTTTCGAGCCTTCCCCAACGCCTCTACAGCGCCTTCGATAGGAGCTGTTGGCGGTGTATGAGGCCGTGAGACACTTCCGCCACTTTCTTGAGGGCAGCACACAAAACAAAAGTTAGTCATGGTGACTAACTTTGCATACTAAAGCCGTGGGGTCTAAAACGAGTAACCCAAGTTAGTCACGCTGAGTACCAATGGTTAGTCATTTTTTTGTAACTACCTATTAAATCCGAGTATGGTCTTAGTCAAAGACAAAATGACTAACCAGTTCGTCAAGCTCACCGTAGTTTGAGTAGCCACATTAGTAATTTGACTAAGGGGGCAAAAAATGCACCTTTAGGGGGGCACAAAAAATGCACCTGTAGGGTGCAGGTTTTTGCACCTTTATAAGGTGCAACTTTTGCACCTTTTGAGGGTGCACTTTTGCACCCATATAGTTGCAGCAAATGCACCTTTAAGGATGCAACTTTGCACATTTAAAGGTGCAAAACTATATCACATATTTTGCACCTTTAAGGGGTGCAAGGTTGCACCTTAACACTAGGTGCAACTTTTTGCACCTTGTGGAATTGGTAAGTTGGGTGCGATTTTTGCACCCATTGGGTGCAAAAAATGCACCTTTAGTGGTGGCAACTTTTGCACATTTATAGGTGCAACTTTTGCACCTTTTGGAGGGATGCACTTTGCACCCATATGGGTGCAACAATGCCATCTTTTACGGGTGAAACTTTGCACATTTAAATATGCAAAATTATGTCCCACTTTTTTGCACCTTTAAAGGTGCAAAAGCTGCACCCACGTTCAAAACTACATTATTGTGCAACCTTCTGGAAGAGTGCAATCTTCACCTATTGTACAATAGGGGTGCAATTATGCACCCTCCAGAAGGTGCAAAACTGTACCTCTGCACCTCCAGGAATGCAATTTATAGTTATCTTTCCTTTATGGGATCTTTAAAGGAAGAATTCCCGATATCATATTTTTTGATGGCAAGTTAGAGTAACTTTGCTATCGAAAATTAAATATCATGAATTCCTCCTTTTTATAAGATCCGTAATGAACGAAATTTGCAATCTTGAAGGTGAGGTTGTTGCTTGCAAGATGGACCATGTACACAAACAGCTTCTCCGCCTGTCCAATCATTGTGGAAGTTCCTGCCCAATAAGTACTTTCTCAAAAGTTAAAGCAAGGAATCTTAATAAACCAGCATTCCCCCCCCCCCCCCCCCACCCACCCTGTTAAAATTGTCCTACTTTACTTGTCTTAGAGCGAAAAATATGCATTAAAGGAAAAATAACAGGATTAAGTTAATAGGATATAATACATGATTATAGAAATACATCTTTATTAAGCTGAACAACTTGCATTAGAAAAAATACAATTTTGATTAATGTGTACATGTTACAGGTAGGAATGAATTACAATCCTCTTAGTTCGCGATTTGTGGCCTTCAACGCCTAAAAGATCAGGGGATGGAAATATTTTCCGATCTTATCTTTGCAAACTGAACACAAATTAACGTTATTTAGTTTTACATATCCTTAACACCAATCTAATGAAAATTGACGAAATTTTTTTCATATATATGACTTACTTTTTTTTCATCGCTAATGAGAAATAGGCAATCATCACTAAAATGGAAACGCGACAGTTGGCCAACCTTACCCTATGCATTATTGCAATAGCCTGTGACTGATTAAGTGTTATTTACGGGAAATGCTATTTGAATTATTGGGCCGGCTTATAATATTGTGGTAAAAGTAGAAATAGTGTGTACATAGCCAGCATACAGTATCAAAATATACTGCAAACCTGTCTTATAAGTGAAATTAGTGCAAACATCTTGTAGAGAAAGAAATATATACTTGAAGCTCTTTTTTACTCAAACGCATAAAGAGGAAAAGAAGTACATACATGCAATAAATATTTTCAAAGGTGTACATCTGATGAAAAGCTTTTGAATTGCTATGACCAATGTTTTAAAGAAAGACGAAAAAAAAAAAATAACTGTGGATAAGTTTAGCATTCAAAAGCCTAACACTGGAAAAATACAACCTAAGAATTTTTTTTTTAGAAAACTGGAAAAGCTGAAAGACAATTCACTGAAAGAAGCAAGATACACAATAAATACGCAGTGGCCAGTGGGAATATGATGGCTAATTCACTATCAAATGACTGGGCCTAGATGCCATGCTAATTCTATTTATTACTGCTTACAGAATGCCAGTAGCTAATATGTAGTATATTATATGCAGTGATAGCTCCATAACCATCATTTCCTACATTATGTGCAGTAGCCTACCTTACACAATATGTTTGTACATACAACTTACTACTATAACACTGCTGTACAACAGTTGTGTACGCTAGCCATGCACATAAGGTAGGAAATGATAATGCAGAATGGGTATAAATAAGACAAACTAGAAGCCGCTATAACTACCACTTGTGGATATATTGTACTGTTTGCAGAGAATGACAACAAATATATAATAGCTAGTTATCATTTATTTCATAGTTTCTGTGAAAAGAACCTGAAAGTTATGTGGACCAAAATATGCTGATTTGTATTTGGATGCGAGTGAAATACTTAATTTGGAGGCAATGTATAGTTTATGGAGATGAAGGTAATAAGCAATGTCCAAATAAACCGATGATATGGAAGAGGACCCTGTGCCAACAGGCAGCATGAAGGGTAGATAATGGAGAGAACACAACAAGGAAGGGATTTAGCTTCAGCTAAATGTTTGAGAGATGGCAGTGAGTGCAGTCCAAAACAGGAATGGAAAACGGACTCAGGAATAGCTAAAAAACTAAATAACACTGTCCTGTAGGGGTTTTTAAAGAACCGTGTATCAACATAATTAAATTAGACCAAAACCTGCTTTTTGTTGTTCCATCAGTTCAATCCTTCTCTGTTTCCTCAGCCTTGATGTTCATGTTTGTAGATGTTGTAAAGCATTGAATTTCCCAACTTTTGTACAGGCTTCAATGGTTTGTTCCAGCCTAGTTTCCCAATGAAGCAACATGAAAACTGGTGTTTGTGTTGACACAATTAGCGCCCACTACACTGCTCTCTTGTGGCCCAACTGGAAATGACATGTATACATTAATAATAAAAATGTTAAGCCTAGCATTATGTCCAGAGCAGATTGAGGTGTGGCCTAAAACACATAAGGGAAAACAAACCCACTGCCATGCCATTCACAAAACAGTATGCAATGGCAAATAATGTGACAAATAATATAAAGTATACAAAATATATTATACTTTTGGAACATGGAGCTAAACTCCAAAATAGCCATGGTAATCTAAACTTATGCTTGCTGTCCACACAAGAAGCCGTGGTGGGCTCACCATCGCCACCGTGTGAAAAATTTGTGAGGACGGCAGCATATGGTGAGGACACACGGTGGGCCGTTTCCCGTCCATTGAACACGTTCAAGGGACTTTGCCCGCCATCCGCGCCCCGGCAGGAGTTTTTGAGGTTGCTCAAAACTCCTGCCGGCGGAGTAAAGCGGCAGTGACCGGTGAGAGGCCTGGTACGAGGACGCTATAAATAGACGGCGCATCCGTTTTGCGCCTTGTTCGCGGGAGCGTTGACCCAGTACCAGGCCGGTGAGGAACCCGGTATACCCGGTGACACATAAAAAACATTGCGGGCTAGCTGACAATTTTTTGCTGATTCTTCGCCGGTGTTGGACGTTGTTGTTTTTCTATTAGACGGGAAGACACACGTGTCCTTCCGCTCACCCAGAGCCGCAGCAGACAGCCACTCACCTGCTCTGTGGTGCAGCAGCATTAACGTAACGTAAATTCAGAGTTTGTCCTTAATCACATACATTATTTCGATATCAATTTTATTCTATCTTTGTCCAATTAGTTTGGTACTCTATACTATTACCGTGCGATTCGTGTTTTTTAGTGAAACACAGTCAGAGGTTTAGGATAATTTATGACCTTGCAGCAAAAATCCAGAGGGCCTAGCCTCCCCCGATTTAAAAACTAAGGTTAACTCGCTCCAAGGATTCCTAACATAACCTTCTACCTGGGGAAGGGAGATAAAAAAAAATATATATATATATATATATATATATAATATATATATATATATATATATTATCTATATCTATATATATATATATATAATATATATATATATATAATATAATATATATATTATATATATAATATATATTATATATATATATATATATTATATATAAATTTGCAACAGTAAATTCTAGTAGATATTCAGGTCAATTGTCTTACTTACCTATACCTTAACCTAGAACTAAACAAAGCCAATTAATATTAGTCAGAACGGGCCACCCGGATTGTTGTGGTAAGTCCGGTTCCGACTAAGCCCGCTTGTACGTCCGCCGTACAACAATGCACAACAATGACGTCCACAATAAAATGACCGCACCGCCGTACCGCTTGTAACGGCTGCCGGGGGGGGGGGGGGGGGGGGGAAAAAGTTAAAATCAAGTCTCCTCTCCCACTCGGCGGTGTCCGCTCGAGCGGAGGTGCAAATTGCCCGTTACGCACAAATACCACTCAAGCGGTGATGATGGTGACGTCCATTGTTGGGCGGTGTACGGCACGTCGGTCGTAGAAGCGGGCTAGTTGGAACGGCCTTAAGCCTACACAAAAGGGTCCCACTTTATCTCTTGAACACGTCAGGTTAGGTTACGTTAGGTCACGGTTAGTTTTCCTACCATATGTTAACTTTGTGTGGGAATCACAATGATGGTATTGTTTGAGAAAATCCGATGTTACTATCAGAGCGGACAGTCAATCGTCTTCACCCGGCAAGGCGAACCCTTTCCAGACTTGGGAAATAACGGCCCCCACTGCTCGGCTAGTTGCGGCCGCCAATCCTGTGGAAATATTTACCAAATACGTAGGTTTTTTGTTTAGTGTCCAGAGTGAATGGTAATTACTACATATATCCGCAGAAGAAACTACATAATACACAAATCGTGTTATTGAAGGTTTGCAGTGAAAGCCCAGTTCTGTCTAATAATAATGTTTTATTTTAATGCAGAACTGGCTTTACTGCAACCAATACAACAAAATAACCGACAAAAATTCGCATTTTGTGTTATAATTTCTTATATAAATTATATCACAGACCCACTGTTAGTTCACTAACCGGTTATGATTCGCTTTTCAACGCTCTTCCTTTTTCAGATGAAACTATATTTTTTCTAATTACATTTTTTGCGTTTTGAAGAATCTGATGTTTGTTTGGTTAAGATTCGTTTATCGCCCCTGCCATATCTAGCTTACTACCTTATGAAGGACAAATCTTTTGTAATACACGTCTTCTATTAATCTTCAACCTCTTGGCAGCTGTTAACTTTCGATGAAAAATCACGAAATAATGATAATAAAAATAAATAGGTAAAAACTCCCGCCGTCGCCATCAGCACAGTCATTGACTCACAGGCCAATCCCATCCCTCACTGACAGCAGCCAGGCTAGGTTAGGTTATGGTTAGTATAAGGTTAAGGTTAGGTTTAGTTTAGTTTAAGTTAAAATAAAACTAAACTTAACCTTAACCTAACCTCCCTTTTTGACCAAATTAACCGTTTTGCCAGAGGCTGGAAGGTTAGTAAAGACATGTATGACACAAGATTAGTCATTCATAAGGTAGTAAACGATATATGGCAGGCTGATACAACAAATCTTAACTCACTTAACCTACCTGGGCATTGGTATTATTTTACACTAGACCAAAATTCCCTACACAAATGGGAACCATGTTAATGTTTACCTTTAGATTCTAAGAAAAACTCACCAATGAGCTTCCGTTGCAAATCATACTTTTGGAGATACGACAAGTGACAAGAGAGACAAAGTGGTTTATGTTCGGCCTCACTCTTTTTTTTCTCTTGTGACCGCATCGCCTCAATTTCCTTTGGCGCGGAGCAATTTTTTTAACGCGAATTGGCTTTAGTCAGTGTTAAACGTGGAGTTAGGTTAGATGGTATTCAACCAGTACTTTAGAGTATCGAACTACACACAACCCTCGTTTTTCCGGACTAATAGGGGGGGGAGCACTGTCCGGGAACCGCAAACGTCTCGGAATCGCAACAGTCCGAGGCAATTACTCCACCCGGACGTTTATCCTACTCTAGTATTTACTGTCCGGCACCGCCACAATATCAGCTACCCCGCCCCGGACTTTTACGTCCACTTTGTTGTTGGTTTTTAGTCTGCGGAGGATCCCTTGGGCCACTATGAGCCCTGGTGATTGTCCTATGATCATCGACAGGCGCTGTAGTTAACCTGTCTTCCTCGGAAGGCACAGGTGAGGCGGATGACATGCGTGTTTGCCGGGAGGGGTGTGTGGTCTTGAGAGTGATGTAGTTGTACCCAAATGTAACCAATACGAACGCTGAGCATGCTGAACCTGGCGAGGCGCGGACACTGACCAGTGTGACAGGAGACGCCCGGACCGCCGGACAACTTTGTCCAATTTACGGATGGGACCATCATTAGTCCTCCGGACTCTGGACATATCCCCGGACCTCTGTTTTGACCCGTCAAATCCGCTATTCGTGGAAATGGAAGTTCCGGAAAAACGAGGTTGTGTGTACGTTTAAGTATTCTATCCTATATATTTTGATGTTGTTAAGATGATGGTCCCATTAATAATCGTCGGAAATCCTCATTTTGCGTTATCCCCTTAAGGTTAGGTTAGGTTAGGAACTTCCCTAGAAATAGGTAGGTATCTGTAGGTTATGGTTATATATTTTTGATGTATTTTCAGCTGCATATCATCCCATAGTGTATACGGATATATTTTACGGCTCTACATAATCTACTCCACATAGATACAAAACTTGTTTTCCCCATTCCCTGCCCAAAACTCCCGATGGTCCTCAGGTTTTTTATGGAGAGGTGGATAACTGCAAAATGAGGCATTTCCGACAATTTTTAATGTGACCACCATTCTGACCAATCAAAATAAAATAGGGAAAGAACATTTATAATCTCGTACTCAATAATGTTTGAAAGTACCAATTTACCGGCCAGAAAAGGTTTAGTTAGTGTCTTCGTGAGTCATAAGGTTAGGTTAGTAGATTTTCCTATTTTCCTATTCACTCTCTTTCCTATAAAAACATCTTAATATCTCCGAAAGTAGTAATTTCGACGGAAGTTCTCTCTAGAACCATTAATAGGTAAACAACCAGACTCTATTATGTGTGTAGAAATTATCGTCCTGTGCAAAAAAAAAAAAAAAATAAACATTTACTGGGTATTGATTACTTAACCGAGCCTCGATGACCCACACATACCCCCGTTGGTGTATTTTTAGTTTTTGGTAATTTCTAGCATTTGCCTTGCTCTCACCCCTTCCAAGGGGGAGAGCCGACCCAACCCCTTCCCGCAAACAAGTGTGGGGACTTTGTGGGAAATGTGGGCGAGCTTTTCGGGTAGGGAACATTTACGTGTCGAACATAGTACCGTACTTTTGGAGTTATGTAAGGGCGTCATAATTCCCTATATTAAGGAATTAACTAGATCTAGAAAAATTACCTAACCTGAGCTAGCTACAACCTAACCATTAATTTTGGTACACTAGGACAGAAATTCCTTTACACAATTGGGAATGTTGTTTCTTTTCACACCCAATAGATTCTACGAAATATTTCTCTCTAATGAACTTTCGTGCAAATAACTACTTTCGGAGATATAAGACTTTTTTAATAAAAGGAGTGTATAGATATGAAAAGTAAACTAACCTAACCCCACCTTTAGACTCACTAATCTAACCTAACCTAACCTACCATTCCCACACGTTACCTCCAAACTAAAGCAAATCTGCATTAAAGAAGTGTCCGCGGCAAGGGAAGAACAGAGTGAAGGAGTCACAAGAGGACGAAGGAGTGTGACGGACGTAAACACTTTCTCTCTCAACTCCCCTATAAACAACATGTCATATCTCCAAAGTAATGATTTGCGAGGAAGTCCATAGAGAATGTTTCCTATCATCCGTAATTTCTAGTGTTTGCCCATACTCCTCCCACTTCCCCAAAACAAGTTTTTGGGAACCTGTGGGAATGCAGGGTTTTCGGTGGGGACAAATTATGCGTCAGAAACACGTAATTTAAGAGTTATGTATGGGGGGTAAATTTCCTCTAGATCTAGGGTATATCTTATATCTACAGAAATTTCCCTACCCAAATAACCTAACCTAGCCAAATGAACCTAACCCTACGGGGGGCTTGACCCACCCGATAACCTATAACCGAACCAAATCTAACCTAAGCTACCCTAACCAATTCTAACCAAACTAAACCAAATGTAACCTACCTAACCAATATAAACCTAAACAATTAACCTATCCTCCTAGCGGGGGGTGGGGTGGGTTTCTCGACACTTGGGTTCATCATTCTGTGAGGATCGTCACGTCTCACGTCTCACGTCTCACGTTCACACTCTCTGACCGGAGAAGTCTCAATTATTTTTCCCCTAGTCTGGAATTTTTTCAACACCCCTAACTCAAAAACCTATGTGGGTGCGATGTTTTTTTTGTATCCCAGCCAAATACCCGCATTCCCCCAGGTCCCCAACGCTTGTTTTGTGGGAGAGGGGGAGTATGGGACACACTATAATAATACCCTATAATCCAATAAGGTAAATAGGAAACCACACTCCATTGTCCTAGGAATTTTCGGTCCTAGTGTAAAACAATACCACCTAACTTCCTAACCTAACCAAATTGAACCTCCAACGGGAGGCTCTGCCGCCCTGACCCCCCGTATTCTAACCTAACCCCTACGGTTACAGGGAGTTTTCGTACACAAGTTGTTTCGTACCCAGGGTTTGTTAGTAGTTTTTTTCGTACACGTGTTTTGAGTTTTTTCGTAGTACCTGATGTCGTTTTCGTTAGCTCTAGTAGTCAAGTTCAACTCTGAGCTGAGTGTACGAACGACTATGGTTTTCATTAGACTACGCACTTTTAGTGTAGCGAAATAACTTTATGTAGCGACTGACTGCACCGCCTCTCCTCACATATTCCTCGATCCTCAACCGGTAACCTAACAAAATTTTTACACACACTTTATAATTACGTTTTAGAGGTATCTGAAGAAACTTGAGGTTTCATGGATACCTCTTCCACTAATAAGGGCAGGAAAGGACACTAGATTAGTACCTGCATTAGACCGCCTTGGTGATCCTGGCGACAGGCGGGGGCGTCCCCCCCTCACGGCAACACGCTGTCTCCGCCTCACCTGTGCCTTCCTGAAGAAGGCAGGTCAGCTGCACGTCCCTGTTATAACACATAGACATCATCAGGGCTTATAGGTTCCCCAAGGAGACCTCGCAGCACTATCACAACACCAACTAAACTGCCATGTTTCTGAACTGACATACTTAAAATGCCTTACAAAAAACCAATTTTCACACTTACCAATACATACAACTGATCGTGGAATAGAAAGGTTTCACTGCAAGGGAAGGTGAGGGATGTGTATAGCAGGACCGAAGGGATGCGAAGGCGGCAGATATCCATGTCAGCAGCTCGTGTTGCCATGAGGGCCAGTGAGTCTGGCTGGCCTCGCCACTATTTGCTGGCTCTGCTGTTTGTTTAGGGCTGCGAGGATCCATTGGGGAACACTCTGAGCCCTGTGATGTCCAATGATGCTATCACAGCGTGGCAGCTGCCCTGTCTGTGTCTTTTGCTCAGAAAAAAAAAAAAAAAAAAAAAAAAAATCGCGGCACTATTCAGTATTAACCCAAAGCAAAACAATCGAACAATTTGACCGTCCTATGATGCGCATACTCTGCTCTTCACAACTTCTTATTTTAATTTGTCATGCTTCCTTAATTAATATATATCTTTTTCAAGAACCAATTAAAAGAAAAATAATTATTACTTTATATCGTATAATCCTTTGCCTTGCTCTGACAGGGCCACACTGCTTAGCCATGATAAGGATGGATATTCTCTCCCCTTTGGTTTTTTTTTTTTCTCAGTATTCTTTCTTCTCTGCAGCATTTCTAACCGAACCACATCACCTTGAGGGCGCCAATATTTATTTTAGCTATCATCATTTTCAACTCAAGTAATGTGTAGGGCTTACTTGCCCCCCGCCATTATTTTTCGAGGAGAAATGCCAGCGTTCGCAATAGGCATAAATGCTTTCAAAGACCGCGTTTAAGACTTATAATATATTATCATGATCATTAGTGCTTGGGTACAGAATAAGTGTTGTAAGTCCAAATATTTCACAAGGAGTAAATCTTTGATAAACAGAAGTAAGAATAGCCCGTGTACATGATAAAAGGCATTGACTAACCATTAGTCAATGCCTTTCTGACGAAGGCTTTGACTAACTTACGTTTTGTGTGAGGGAGTTTCAAGTATTGACAGATCACAAGCCATTAACACACGCTATGGTGCAGTCTGGCGAAGGTTTCACCCCCCGGGTCTCCAGACAGCTGGCTTATATGTATATCCGAGTTTACCACAGACATCCGTCATATCCCGGGGTAAGGACAATACCATTGTCGACGCCCTCTCCCGCTGCATCACAATCTCCCGGATGATGTCCGTGGTCACGATGCCTGCGCCGCTCGATTACGTGGCCCTGGCGGCGACACAGGAGGGAGACCCTGAGTTGCAAGTTCTGATTGAGGGGCCCACAGCGCTCCACCTGGTCCTGCACGACGTTCCCGACTCCGCGGCCAAACTCTGGTGTGACGTCTCTTGTGGTCCCCGCACGACCATTCATCACCCGTCAACACCGCAGGTCAGTGTTCAATCACTACCACCCTGAACCACACCGGCATCCTCGGTACCCATCGCGTCATCAGCAGGCGAGCGGTATGGCCTGGGATGAGACGTGACATCAAGGAATGGACGCGGGCCTGTCTTGCCTGTCAAACCGCAAAGATTCACCGACACACATGAGCCCCTCTCCACACCCTCCCCACGCCCACCTAGCGATTTCAAACAGTCCATATAGACCTGGTGGGTCCTTTGCCGGCCTCCCGCGGTCACCGTTACCTGCTGATTTGTGTGGACAGGGTGACCGTTGGGGCGCCGCTATTCCCATGCCTTACAGTATCGCGGAATGTACGGCTGCTCATTTCCTGTCTGGTTGGGTGGCGCTGTATACGGCGCGCCTGTCACTCTCATCACGGACCAAGGCGTGCAGTTTGAGTCCCGTGCTTGGGCTAACCTGCTTGCTTTCCTCGGCACCCGCCGTCAAAGTACTACGGCGTATCACCCTCAAGCCAACGGCATGGTGGAGCGTTTCCACAGACGCCTGACGGAAGCCATACGGGCCCAGCCACACCGAACAAGCTGGGTGGACGCCCTTCCTTCCCATCCTCCTCCTCACACTCCGAGCTACGGAGAAGGAAGATATACATCATACGCCAGCAGAGCTGGTGTATGGTGAAGACCTGCGACTGCCGTGCCAGTTCACTCCAGTGACGGATGCCAGCAACGCCCTCTCCCTTTCTCTGCCCGGCCCGCCGTCCGGCAGCCGAGTGCGATCCCCGCCACTGCCCACGCGAGGCCCCTAGCCACCCTAAGCACCGG
>JACEEZ010013906.1:0-15249 GCA_016584305.1 Chionoecetes opilio
CGAAATTGAATTAATTTCGCGTTGTAGCTTCGATGGTGATCATTACTCACACGTCGGTGTGACCCACCCCACCCTACAATGCAGTTTGTATGTAAAAAGCGCCTCTTGTGTCTGCCACACAGTAATGCTGACAGTGAGCGAGCCTTTTCACATGTGAGGAAAATCAACACTAAATATAGGAAGACCATGGCAATTGATACACTAACAGCTTTTCTCAAAGTAAAAATTAAATGTGATGAAAGCTGCTATCAAGTGCATCCAACAAGTGAAATGTTGAAGTTGGCAAAACCAGCCACAGCTACATACAATAATCAGTGCTCCTCGTAACTGCCAATATTGTATTGTATGTTACCAAATAAACCATTGTTCACGCACGTGTAAGGTTTTTGGCTGTTTTGTAAGGGCAAATGTAGTCTTTGTAAGGGCCGGGACTGATTTGGAGTTGACAGGTATGCACTAATAATCACTATTTTAAACAATACACACCTTCTACCACTAAATCACTAGCAACACAGGCTCCTTCCTTATATATCTTAATATCTGATACATCAAAACTCCTTAAAACCCAAGCATTCCAAAATAAAATGAGAAAATAATAAATTACCGTATTTGCCGGCGCATAAGACGCACCTCCGCATAAGACGCACCCCTATTTTACAAGGAGGTTTTGAGAGAAAAAAATATTGGTGTTTTTGAGGGAAAACAAAAATTTCGTAAATTTATCAAGTTATTTAAAAAAAGAAAAAAGAAAAAAAAAAAGGGATTTGTAGGGGAAAGCAAATGATTATGAGCATGTACCTAAATACAATATTCACAGTGCAGTGAATGTGAATAGAAAATTATACTAGTTAAAATGTAAAAGGAATGACAGGGTAACCAAAATCGGTCATAATATCTTGCAGGATGCCCCTATGAATTTATATTCTCATATTTTGCTACCTATGACATATATAGCTTAGATTTAATGTTGTAGGTATGCCTTTGTTGCTTTTCTGCTATGTGTTTAGACCTTGTGGAAAATTTGCATAGATATTGGTATTATTTTGGTAGTGGGCTTTCAAAAGTCCTAGGACTCTTACCTACAATCATCGTGTAGCTTTCTTCATTCAGAGTATTTTGAGCCCCATTTCCCATGGCGCAATTGAATAATAATGGCATTACACGTAGTACCGAAAATCTACCGTTATTTCAGCCAGAAAGTCAAGTTAGGTTAAATCAGATTAGGTTAGGTTAGAGGTGGGGTTTGGTTTAGTAACAGATGATATAGAGAAAAAACGAAAATTACCAATAATATGGCAGTGTGAAGCGTAGCAATGTTTGCGGGGCAGACCTGGAGGGGCAGAATGCCCCCCCCCCACACACACACACACACACACACATGTAAACAAACATTGATTTCCGACAAAAACGAGAACCAGATTAATTCAAAACACATCAAAACTATTCAGGAGGACTAAGTTTTGGCCTCGAAATCGGTGGTTGTCCAATAACAAAAATTTACGAAGACATTTAGATAACACTGTAAGGTAACCATCTCTACCTTGTTGTTATTGTTGTAATTGTTGAAGGGCACCGTTATCGGGATCGACGATATTTGCCCTGTTTACACCTATGAATCTATCACAGTCGCGAGGGTTGATCAGTCTTCTTCAGGAAGGTACAGGTGAAGGCTGGTTCACAGTCTGAAATCACGATAGCGTTCCGTCAGCCGTTCCTTGTATTCACACTATTCGTCACGGTTCCGTCATTTTCGGCAGTTCCTGCTCACCCTCTAAGCAGACATGGTGCCTCAGAGGCTATGGTTGAAAAAAATTGCATTAATAGCACTTCGATATGTTGGATGAAGAAGAGGAGTTGAACTCTAAAAGACACTGTTTTGGGTACATAAAGTCTTGAGAAAACGACACTTATCAGCACGGAACAGTCTCATTACGTTAAAATATTCTTCCCCAGAAACCGTTACGTGACAGGACGGTGATGTATTGGAGCCGTGACGGCGGCGCACCGTTTAGTGTAACACGTCTATTTGTTTGAATGTATGAAATTCTAACGAATGTGATGAGACGGTGCCGTGTCACCATGATGGTATGGTGTGATTCGGCCTTGAGTCGGACGGTGTGGCGCCGTGATGGGTCTTGGTCTTGGTGTACCGTGTAGAAGATTTTTGTCCCATCTACAGGTACCGTTGCAACCTTTTTATTAGCACTTTCATACAGTTTCCTTATCCGGAAAAGTATAGGGGTGAGGATTGAAGGGTCGAGGTGGTATAAAGGTCTATGCTGTCTCCTATCTCACCTTGCTTACCACTGTAGCGGTGCTAACACACACACGCACATACACACCTGCATCGACTTAGGCCACCCCCATATCTGGGACCAAGATTAGAGGGTGACCTGACGCTGACCTGACTTGTCCTCGCCGACACAACTGCAACACCAGCCAGGTAATTCAGTCAGCCACAGGACACACAAAGATACACACGCAGCGCACCTCTTGTCCGCACGTTGTACAATGACTCGCTGTCAAATAAACTACAAAGCCACGACGCCCTTTCTCCATCCTTGTGTGTATAGACAGACTCGCCAAGATACTACACCACCCTCTCACCGCTCACACTCCTTCAAATAAAACTTTAACACGCTCTTTGTTTCACTATTCCATTTATCAACAATACTCATTCCAGCGAAAATTCCATCACCATTTTCTGCCTCCCTTCTATCATCTTCCAACTGTTGTGTCAACTTGTGTGGCCCTAGTCGAATGCGGGTTAAAGCGACATCTAATATGCGGGATATTTGTCTTTTCCATGGGTGCAGGGAGGAGTCTGAGCGGTAATGACCCAAGGTGGATGCGCGGAGGGCTTCGCCGAGTGAAGTATCCCAGGTGAAGCGGCAGACCTGAGATATCAGACGTTTTACATTGGAGAGCAGCAGCGGGGGGTGGTTGATGTTTACATCTGACACGGCCATCTTGGCAGCAACAATCGCTATCTTGTTGCCCCAGCTCATGTTTTCTCTTAAACTCCAACCTTTTCTTAGTATTATGCATCACTGTTGATAACACAGTTACAAATTTGCGCTCAGTGGACTACTGCTCAACACAGATCACTCCAGACCTCTTTAGTAATACACCACCGGCTGTTCTGCATTATCTGCCTGACCTCTCATTCGCTAATATGGCCGCATTGGACGCAGGGTGAACTTTGCATTCCTTTTTTAGGGAAAAAACTGCGTCTTATGCGCCGGCAAATACGGTATGTTGAGTTGACAATTCAAGCGGCGATAAGTGGTCTGGCATGCCATTCTTGCCCGCAAATTTGTCACGCAAATGGAGTCCGTTAAATCCGAAGTCCATTAAATCGAGGGTCGACTGTAATATATATATATATATATTATATATATATATATATATATATATATATATATATATATATATATATATATATATATATTAATATATATATAATATATACACAGTCAAACCTCGGGTTTCGAACGTCTCCCTTTTCGAACAATTCGGTTCACGAACAGAATTTCAAACTCATAATTGCCCCGGTTGTCGTACGATAACTCGGTTGCCGAACAAGCTACTCGGCAACTGTGCGCGGTCAGTGACGGTCAGTCTCCCCGCGGCCCTCACTCAGAAAAACAACCGCTACGAAACTGCTCTTTGATTTTGGACTTTTTTTTCTTGTGTTGGCTTTATTTCGGTATTAGTTTACACTTGGACGAAAACTCCCTCCCGTAGATAACACTAAAGTCGCCAGGACAATTTTTTCGATTTACAGACGTGTTGGTGGTTATAGTACTTACATTTCTACATCCATGATTCAGGAAGGTTAGAAGGGGCTATCTGGAGAGTCTGTGTCATTTGTGTCTTCATCTGTTTTCATATTATGGCTATAAATGAACAAATTACAAAAATATCAACAGAGTGGCGACCAACACTAAGGTGTGTTCTGAGTGTCCTTCCGCCGTCATCGTCGCCCGTAAAAAAAACGAGCAGCGAAATTTGAAACCGTATATACTTGCAGATACAAAGCATAAAACAACACTGAAACAGAGTAGATTATACAGTAAATTTTTATAAAACTACTGTGAATCATCTTCAGTGGCACATACACATCAGTAGTGATGCTAAATTCGAAATATTTGGCGGCTGGCGACATTATTGCAGCTGGCGACCTAAAGTGTTATCTACGGTACACAATTGGGATTTTGGTTTTTGTTTACCTTATTGGATTCTAAGAAACATTCTCTCTATGGGCTTCCGTCCAAATCATTACTTTTGGGATAATGACATGTTGTTTATGGGGAAAGAGGAGAGACGGGTTTACGAGCACCTCCTCTTCTTCCTCTTGTGACTGCATGGGCCTCTGTCTGCCCTTACCGCGGACACTTTTTTAATGCAGTTTTGGGCTTTAGTTAGGAGGTTAAAGCGTGGGATTGGGTTTAGGTTAGGTTAGTGAGTGAGTCAAAATGGGGGGTTAGTTTATTTAATTTCATTTTGTAAAAAAAGGTCTTTATTTTAGGGGTCAGGAATGGATTAATCCATTCTGTATTGTTTTCTTATGGAAAAATGTGTTTCGGTTTTAGAACAATTCGGTTTTTAGAACAACTTTTGGGAACGAATTAAGTTCGAAAACCAAGGTTTTGACTGGTGTAATATATATATATATATAATAATATATATTATAATATATTATATATATATATTATATATATATATATATATATATAAAAATATTATATATATTAACAGGGAGGTCCTTTATACGAGCATTCGATATACGAGAATCGATGATACGAGATGTGTAAATTAGGGTCTATTTTCAATATACGAGATCGAAAATCCAATGCTACGACATTCAAACTGTGGTGAGTAAAAAAAACCAAGTTATTTACTAAAGTAAATACAAGTTATTTACTAAAATTATAAGTCATTACTGACTATATGATTTTACCTAAGGTTGTACGATATAATAAATCTGAAAATATGAAAATTTTTGGTGGCTCGGTACGACAATGTGGCCTACAAAAATCCACATCCTGTTGGCAACACTGCAGGCGGACAACAACAACACGCGCTTGCCAACCTATCTCGAGCCTTGTTTTAGCGTGAAAAATACGTCAAAATGTACGACGAAGTCATAGACGAGGTGAGTGAGAGGTGGCAGGAAGTGTGCACGTGTGTGTGGGTGTGTGGGAGGCGGGGGGGTTGTGAGAGGTGGAAATAGCCAGCTCTCGTGTGTCTCAGTTGGGGAAAATGTGGGGAAAAGTGCTTTGGACTGAACGATGTACAATGATTCAGATGCGCAGAGACGAGTTTCTGGGCAGTGGAAGAGTGTTCTGCGCACCCCTCCCTTGTCCTTACCTACCGTACCTTCGAGTTAGTGTACCCACGCCCCCCCCTTCCCCATGAGTACTTTACGTCTTTGTTGCTTGATGTATTGTGGCCTTGTGGGGTCGATTTTAGTGATTTGCTGGTTTACTTAATGCGTTTAAATTGTGACTTATTTGTGCTCTGTCCTACGTGCTGTCACACTCTTAATTCACTGGTTTTGGTGGTGGTGTGGGGTGTGGTATATAGAGCCCCATTGAGAGTTGAGAGTTTGTTGTTTTTTGCTATAGTTACGTTTACTTACGTTATACCTGTTTTAACTCAAGGAGAGAATCTGATTGCCTGCGTTTCTCAGTGGTGTACAATTTAGTGCATAGCTTAAACTGCTTATATTGGCAGACCAAACGCACTCACACTAGGATCGCGAGCATCGGGGTTGTCTCACAGGATGGCAATCCTTGTCCAAACCACCATTTTTCAGCATTCGGGATCATTCCGAAGCCTCAGGCACCCAATAACAAACAAGACTTCAATATTTTGCACACAAGCTCCCACGATCCCCCCGATGGATTTTGGAGAGCCTCCTCACCCACCACCACAAAACCATCCCTTTGCACACAGGGCACTTCAACCCCGCTTGTGTGCTTTTAAACCATGTGGGAATCCACACCCCACTGCTATCTTGTTTGGTAGGTGTAGTATTTTTATTACTGTTTTATCATTTTTATTTTTATTTTAGGTTAGGCATTTTAAATGCGCAAATAATTTTATAATTTGTTTTATTTTCATTAAAAAAAAAAAAAAAAAAAAAAAAAAAATCCGATTTTAGGCTGATGATGGCTTATGTATAGCCGAAACGTACCCAAAAACAATCAAGATGTTTCTACCCGCGCTGGTTTATATCTTCATTAAAAGATCTCGTTTCCCTCATGGAGAAAGATTCTCTCTCTCTCTCTCTTCTCTCTCTCTCTCTCTCTCTCTCTCTCTCTCTCTCTCCTATTTCCTCTTCTTCTCTCTCTCCTCTCTCTCTCTCTCTATATATATAATATTAATATATATTATATATATATTATTATATTTTATATTATATATTATATATGTTTTGTTTTTTCCATCAAATAAATTTAATTATTTATTCTTTGCAAAAGGGGGTGGCCATTGCTAATGCCCCCCCCCCCCCCCCCCATAGGTGGGGCCATGGGGTTTTTGGTCGGTATATGGCTCATATTCTTTAAATAGTCAGATGAGTAGAGACTGAACAAAAGAAAAACCCTGGTAACGGATGAGGATTTGAGCTGGTGTCTTCTTGTATTGTCAGCAATGGCTGTAATCTTGGGGTCCTCCAAAAGCAGTGGGTCACTGGGCTTGGCCCATGGTCTGCAAAGCACAAAATCAAGACTTTATTTAGTGTCACAACCATTACTTTTCTTGAGAATTAATGGAAGCTATCACCCCATACCTCAATTACAGCTAACAAGTGAGCTTGTGTCCTTAGTTGGAGATGATGTATAACATCTGATAAACCTACGAATTATGGTATATGGCTGGTGTCAATAACTTTTCAAAATTGATCTTTCCTCCATAACTAAAGGTTTTTAAGTTTTTATCATCTCCCTTTCTGTTGGAAATGAACGTAATAATTAGAGGAGCATCTAAATTAACAAAACTGTCAAGTCCCTGCCACCATCCTTTGACACTAGTACACCATCTACACAGCATACAAGAGAAAGAGATAAGAGTATGAAGGGAATTATAAAATAAGAAGTATAGTAGCAGGGTTGTGTTAAGAAATGTTAATGAAGAATGGAAGGCTACAGCTCATATTAATGCCTTAGCAGGAAAATATTGGGGGCCCAATGTTTCCATATCCTTTGTTTAAATATGTAGAATATGCTCTGTACAGAGGCCTTATCCGCCCATGTTTTGGTGTATGGGCTTTCATGCTTTGAAGGGATCCACTCATAAGTTCTCCTAATCAGGGTACAGTCAAAAGCTTTTCGTTTCATCAACTCCCCTCCTCTGACTGACCGTCTTCAATCTTTCAATTTCGGCCGCAATGTTACCTCTCTTGCTATCTTCTGCTTATTTTTAGGCTAAATACTCTTCTGAACTTGCTAATGCATGCCTCCCCTCCTCCCCACGGGCCCCACAGCCCCAAGACCTTGTACTCATTCTGGAGAGTGACACTTGAGTTATTGATGGCCGTTTCATCCTTCCGAGGGTGTCATTTTATGTCTTCCCTCTGCCATCCATTTAGTCCATTCTTCACGAATGTTATTCTTGAATGGTTTGTTGACGCTCACATCTAGTGGCTGCAGCTGGGAAGTAAGGGATACCCGGACAGTTTGCCTACGGACAATGTGCCTACGGACAGTTTGCCTGATGGACATTATACCTACCGGACATTATGCCTACTGGGACATTATGCCTACCGGACATTATGCCTAACAATGAACGATGCCTAGCGAAAAAAATGTTTCATAAACTAGTGAGGGTATTTTTGAAGTCATTATCCCCCCTAAACTCTACTTCAAGCGCTTGCATTTGTTTTTCTACAAGATGTTAAGCGGGCACGTTGAACAATTTATGTCTGCACTGGACGAGGAAACGGACGAGATCCTGGAAGACCTTTTAACCTATTTCGAGGCTACGTGGATTGGAAATGTGCAGCGAGGACGAAAAAGACGGCCCCTTCCTTTTCCGCAAAGAACTTTGAATGTCCCTGAAAGAGTTTTTACCAGACTTGCTCGCATCAAAACTCAATAAAAGGCTGGCACAGAAAACCTTCGACCAACGAGTCGCCGTTTTAAAAACCCAACTCTGTGTTGACTTGTAGGGCCGATTGCATAAAGAGCAGGCCGACAACGAAACTCCTTATTGATCACGCAACGCTGGAGTTTTTTTTGCCACCAACCATAGATAACAGTAGAAACTGGATGTGACACTCCGCAACTACACGCGCTGGACCGCTGCAGTACTGGCCCCATGGTCAGTCTGCTGGCCCATTCACTTGCTGCATATGACTATCATATAGACTGGTTATCAGTGTATATGCTATACTGTAATCTTCGTAAATGTTTGTTCTATAATATTATCAAATGAAAAACAGTAAAATACACTAAAGAAATGCCATTACGAGACTCTGGAAGAAATAGCATGAACTTAATTTAATATTCACTTTAACTCTTAAATTTTTAAAAATTTGCGAGTCAACTTTTATCATGAAAGGGTATCAATAGAAGCGCAATTTTATTAGCTTCCATTGATGTATTTTGTTTTCTGATAAATGAATTACCACATGCATAAATTATCGTTTAAATAAATAAATAAAATCATCAATCGGGTAATTTTCCCGATTTATGATGTTATTTTTTTTACTTTTATATTTCGTTTTCTGATAATGAATTAGCACCATGTATAAATTAGCGTTAACTAAATAAATTACCACATCAATCGGGAAAATTACCCAATTTATGATTTTATTTATTTATTTAATGTAATTTATGCATGGTTCTAATTCATTTATCAGAAAACGAAATATATCAATGGAAAGCTAATAAATTGCCCCTTCTATTGATACCCTTCATGATAAAAGTTGACTCGCAAAAATTTTTAAAAGGCGAAGAGTTAAAGTTTATGCATATTTTTTCACGTGTTATACGGTTTTTTATTTTATAATATTATAGAACAAACATTTACGAAGATTACAGTATATCATATATACTGATAAACCAGTCTATATATAGTCATATGCAGCAAGTGAATGGGCCAGGCAGATTGACCATGGGGCCCGTACTGCAGCGTCCAGCGCGTGTAGTTGTGGGGTGTCACATCCAGTTCTACGTTATCTATGCACCAACCAAGAAAAAGTACGAGTAAAGACAATCAACGCCCGAAGAACCTCGTTGAGAAGTATGACACCACCCCGGTTCTTGAATATCTTCAGGCATTGCTCACAATTTATACAATTTCTGACTATGTCCTTCCATTCTAGATTGATTTTTTGGTCTCAAATTTGACTTTTTTAAATCTTATATTATATATGCTTTTTGGAAAAAAAAATATATTTAATACCCCGATTTAAGACTAATTCATATATATATGCTTCTATTATTTATATTTGTCAAAATTTCTAATGAATGTAAATAAAATAAAATTAAATATATGAAAAAAATTGAATTAAATAAAAACGTTACCCCTATAAGCTGCGTTTGTTAGGCGTGTCGTCCTTTAGGCATCATGTCCGTTAGCCATAATGTCCGGTAGGCATGGTGCCCGGAGGCATAATGTCCGATGTCCGATAGGCATAATGTCCGTTAGGCAAACTGTCCGGTAGACACATTGTCCGTAGGCAAAGTGTCCGTAGGCAAAGTGTCCGTAGGCAAACTGTTCCGTAGGCAAAGTGTCCGTAGGCAAATTTGTCCGTAGGCAAAGTGTCCGTAGGAAAAATGTCGTGGGCAAAGTGTCCGTAGGCAAACTGTCCGTGGGCAAACTGTCCGTAGGCAAACTGTCCGTAGGCAAAGTGTCCGTAGGCAAACTGTCTGTAGGCAAACTGTCCGTAGGCAAAGTGTCCGTAGGCAAAATGTCCGTAGGCAAAGTGTCCGCAGGCAAAATGTCCGTAGGCAGAGTGCTCGTAGGCAAACTGTCCATAGGCAGAGTGCCCGTAGGCAAACTGTCCGTAGGCAGAGTGCCCGTAGGCAAACTGTCCATAGGCAGAGTGTCCGTAGGCAAACTGCCCGTAGGCAGAGTGTCCGTAGGCAAACTGTCCGTAGGCAGAGTGTCCGTAGGCAAACTGTCCGTAGGCAGAGTGTCCGTAGGCAAACTGTCCGTAGGCAGAGTGTCCGTAGGCAACTGTCCGTAGGCAGAGTGTCCGTAGGCAAACTCCCCGTAGGCAGAGTGTCCGTAGGCAAACTCCCCGTAGGCAGAGTGTCCGTAGGCAAACTGTCCGTAGGCAAACTGCCCGTAGGCAGAGTGTCCGTAGGCAAACTGTCCGTAGGCAAAGTGTCCGTAGGCAAACTGTCCGTAGGCAAAGCGTTCGCAGGCAAATGTCCGGCCACGGGAAGTAAGGCCACCAGGAATTACAGCTAACGTTGTGTTCATTTTTCTTGCTAGTTTTTAGTGTTGTCCATCTTGTGTGCACTGAATTGATCCCATACTAGCATCCCATATTTCCGTAGCAGGCCACCAGGCCGTTTGGACCACACTTTTTCAATCCAATCTTTGTGCTGCAATAGAACATTAATTCCGTCTGGTAGTTTCTCCTTGGGCAATGTTTTCCTCTTGAAAATAAACCCAGTGGCGGTAGTTTGGTGCCATCGACGCAACAGCTAAACTGCAGTTTTAGTGCATTTTTCATGACTAGTGGTTTTAATAGTCACTGTTTTCTCCCTTTCACATCTGAATTGAATAGCTACCTAAGCTAGCCTCCTACAACATTCGTTTTTGGAAGACGCATGAGTATTTTTCAGGATATTGTTTAGGGGAAAAAGTGCGTCTTATAAGCCATAAAATACGGTAATTGGTTTGTGATGTGCGACTTGCGGTGCGGAAGTGAAAAACTTCAAGAAATTTGCGGAATTGCGGTTGCGGAAAGAAAGGATTAGGGTTTGCGGTTTGCTTTTGCGGAAGTGGATTTTCATTAGCGGTGCCCACCTCTGGTGTGTGTGTGTATTTACCTAGTTGTTTACCTAGTTGTGACATACGGGAAATGAGTTACACTAGTGGGTCTCGTCTCCTTGTATTAATGGTCAATCTTAGCTTTAAAAACATGAATACTTTTGGCATATATAATTTCAATGTCCAGGCTTATTCCACATACAATGCACCGATAAGAAAAAACTGTACTTCTTGATGTCCTTCAAGCAAGTGTCTTCTTAGCTTCTTCGTATGACCTCTTGTGCTCCTACATCTCGTACATATGTATATGTCCTCTGTCATTTCTCTCCGTTCCTGACATAGCTCTATACATTGTTATCAAGTCTATTATTTTTCTTCATTCTTCCTATGATGGCAAGCCCAATTTCTTCAGCCGTGTGTATTTACCTTGTTGTGATTTACCTAGTTGTGTTTTACAGGGCCTGAGCTACACTCGTGTGGTCCCATCTCCGTATCTACATTTATCCAGTCTTCTTTCAATTGGTGCACATTAGTGCCGATATCACCTCCTCATTAAGTCCATTCCTAAACTTCTACATTTCTATGAGGAAGCTGTACTTCTTTATGTTGTTCAGGCATCTCACTTTTCTATTTTTTGTTCCTCTTGTGTATCGACCTTCTCTTTGTTTCTGAGTCAGTAGTCTCTCATTGTCAGTTTCTTACGTCTTAGTATCAGCTTAAAAATTGTTATTAAGTCTCCTCTTTCTCTTCTCTGCTCAGGTGTTGGTAATCTTATTTCCTTCAACCTTTCCTCATAAGAAAGTGCTAGTTCTGGTACCATCTTTGTATCCTCCCCAACTTTTTCACATGCATTTTGTGTGTGTGTGTGTGTGTGTGTATTTACCTAGTTGTATTTACCTAGTTTGTAAACATACAGGAAAAGAGCTATGCTCGTATTGTCCCATCTCCAAATCTACTATTATCCAGTTTGCCTTTGAAGTCCTGAATACTTCTTGCATTAATCACTTTGCATCAAGGTTGTTCCAGGCTTCTATGCTTCTATACGGGAAGCTGTATTTTTTTATATCCCTCTTGCATGTTGTCCTTTTCAATTTCTTCTCATGACCTCTTGTACTTCTGTCATCCCACACACAGATAATTTCTATCAATTTTTTCCAGGCCATTGATGCTCTATACACTGCTATAAAATCTCCCCTTTCTCTTCTTTTCTCAAGTGTTGGGAGTTTTAGTCTTGAAGTCTTTTTCATGTTAAAATCTCAGGCTTGAAGCCATTTTTGTGGCTGCTCTTTGTTTCTCTCAATCTTCCTTATATCCTTCTTTTTATGTGGTGACCAAATCACTGCCGCATATTCCAACCTTGGTCGAATCAAAGATTCATGTGTGTGTGTGTGTTTATTCATCTAGTTGTATTTTACAGGGCCTGAGCCACACTCGTATGGCCTGGTCTCCATATCTACATTTTCAATTTGCTTCCTAAAGCGGGTATCACACGGGGCTTTTCGTCAGACCACTTCATCAAACCCCACGGGCATTTGGTTTGACCTGTTCGTCGAACACCTACGTTGGCGCGCTTCACCCAACCATAACTAAAACAAAGATGGAGCGTAGACAGTGGGAGGATGGAGATTTGCTGTTAATGTTTTAACTTTAGGGGCATATATACTGGTGATGAAAAGGGAGGAAATGATTGTTAGAAGAATAGAGCGACATATGAAGACTCATTCGTGTGGGGCTAAATGTAAACAAATATCATATCAGCTTCATATTTCTGAAAATATTTCACAAATGTAATATAGACTGTTCTGTATTCATTTTCAGTAATGTATATTATATCATGTGTACATTTCAATGTTGAATAATTGCTAATACTATTTATAATTTACAGAAAAAGTATACACCTATTTTGACCCCACAGTAGGTTCGATTACATGAACAAGATTTCACTAAACGATTTCAGCGAAGTGGAAATCAAAAATTAAATTTCAGTGTGTGTGTATTCATCTAGTTGTATTTTTGGCCTCTCTCTGTGCGTGCGTGCGTGTGTGTGTGTGTGTGTGTATTTACCTAGTTGTATTACCTAGTTGTAACATACAGGAAAAGAGCTATGCTCGTACTGTCCCGTCTCCAAATCTACTATTATCCAGCTTGCCTTTGAAGTCCTGAATACTTCTTGCATTAATCACTTTTGCATCAAGGTTGTTCCAGGCTTCTATGCTTCTATACGGGAAGCTGTATTTTTTTTTGTCCCTTTTGCATGTTGCCCTTTTCAATTTCTTCTCATGACCTCTTGCACTTCTATCGTCCCACACAAACAGATCTTCTCTGTCATTTTTCCAGACCCATTGATGCTCTATACACTGCTATAAAATCTCCTCTTTCTCTTCTTTTCTCAAGAGTTGGGAGTTTTAGTCTTGAAAGTCTTTCCTCATATGGTAATCTCTCAGGCTTGGAGCCATTTTTGTGTGCCTCTTTGTATTCTCTCAATCTTCCTTATATCCTTCTTTTTATTGGTGACCAAATCACTGCCGCATATTCCAACCTTGGTCGAATCAAAGATGTTATCATTTCTTAATCATCTCCTCATCCAGATATTTGAATGCCATTCTTATATTCCTCAGCAACTGATGTATTTCCTGTGATCTTGTTTATATGCTTCTCAGGTGACAAATTATCCGTATCCACACTCCCAGATCTTTTTCGACCTTTGATTTGATTATCCATTCATTTCCCATCGAATACTTTCTCTCTGTCTCTTTTTGCTACTGCCCACTTCCATCACTTTACACTTTTTAGCATTAACTCCATTTCCCATAGTTGACTCCATCTGAAAATCTTATCTAGCTCCTTTTGTAAATCCTCAACCAGTCCTCTTCACTTTCTACTTTTCTTAGTAATTGCATCATCAGCGAATAAACTCATATAAACTGTTCACTCCCTCTGTCATATCATTTACATAGACCAAGAACATCACTGGGGCCAATACTGATCCTTGAGGAACTCCACTTATCACACTGCACCATTCTGACTTCTGATCTTTTATACTGTTTTCATCTCTCTGTTGCTCAAAAAGTCTTCCATCCACTTCAGCAAACCACCCTTCAATCCTCTACATGTTTAGCTTCCAGAGCAGTCTCTTGTGAGGTACCTTGTCAAATGCCTTCCTTAGGTCCAAGTATATGCAAACGACCCACCCCTCTCTTTCCTGTGTCACATCGATCACTCTCGAGTAAAAGCTTAATAAATTCGTTGTACATGACATTCCTCCTCTAAATCCAAACTGGCCACCTGCGAGTGTGTTTGTCTCTTCCAAATATTTCAACCATCTGTCCTTCACAATTTTTTCACACATTTTTGCCACTACACTTGTAATGATACTGGCCTGTAATTTAATGGTTCTTCTTTGTCTCCTCCTTTGTGAATTGGCACAATATTTGCTCTTTTCCAATCAAGCGGGACTTTTACTCTCCTTGAGTGAACTCTCAATTACACTATGTATTTTTCCCGCTAGTTGGTTATACACTCTTTCATTATCCAGTTCGACACTCCATCTGGACCCGGGGCTTTTTCTCACATCTTGACTTTCCATTAGCCTTTTTACTTCTATTACGTCTACTTTTATGTCTTCCATTATATTTTCTTTTGCTATATTATATTTTCGTTTTAAATTTACTTTCTCTTGTAATACAGTCTGTAAGCACTTATTCATCACCTCAGCCTGTTGTAAGCATCTTCATACACTATGCTTCTACCTTCAGCTTATCTATTCCTTCCTTGTTTTTCATTTTTCCATTTATATATTTATAGAAAAGTTTTCGTGTTTCGCGCTCTTACCTTTTTCTATTATATTCCTCTCATAGCTACTTTCTTCTTCTCTTCGGATTCTTACATATTCATTTCTAGTTGTTTTGTACTTCTCCCAAGGTTGATACCTCCTTTTTTCCTCCAACTATTCCATGTTTTTCTCTTTCTAGTCTTGCTAATTCACATTTTCTGTTAAACCATTCATTTTTTTCTTTTCTCTGATAATATAACTATCCTTGGAACATAACTATTTATTCCTTTGGTGTATATTCGGATGAACTCATCCCATTTTTTCTGTGTGCGTGCGTGCGTGCGAGTAGGAGAGAGAGAGAGAGAGAGGAGAGAGAGAGAGAGAGGAGAGTAGAGAGAGAGAGAGAGAGAGAGAAGGAGAGAGAGAGAGAGAGAGAGATGAGAGAGAGAGAGAGAGAAGACAGAGCAAGAGATAGAAGAAGAGAGAGATATAGAGAGAAGAGAGAGAGAGATTTGGAGAAA
>JACEEZ010013909.1:0-5000 GCA_016584305.1 Chionoecetes opilio
TTTTTTAAACGCACGACAAGAATTCCATCTCCTGACCTTCAACATGATTAATTGTCATACATAATGTCATTGGAAGGAAAAAAGACGTCATCATAATTATACATGATGTCATTCATACTTTGCAACAAAAACTAGTATTTTCTCTCATTTAACGTGACAGGTTAACAGATCTGTTGAGGCTCCATCCACAGACCCACAGCCCCCATGGACCCCGTGTTAAGAAGGGTTTTCCCCTTCCCTTGGGGGGGTGAAGGCCGAAAGGGTGAAGAGGGGGGCAGGAATAAAGGACTCACGAGGCCGTCCCACACACAAACACAGGCACACACACACACAGGCACACACACAACACACAGACACACACACACACACACAGACACACACACACACACAGGCACACACACACACAGGCACACACACACACACACAGGCACACACATACACACACACACACACCACACAGGCACACACACACAACAGGCACACACACACACACGGGGCGCACACACACACCACACACACACACCACACACACACACACACACAGGCACACCCAAAACACACGGGCACACACACACCCCACCCCACATATACAACAAGGAAACACGTGGGGTTTACACGTACTTACCCACTGGTGCCAGACTGGTGGACAGCATACTCGCACGCCATCCAGCAGGTCGTGGGTTCGAGGCTCCTCCCAACCTTCTAGGCTGTTTACTGAAAAAAGCGGGCAATCACTGTTTCCCTTGAGCAAGGAGATGGGGTGTGTGTCGTGTGCGAGGTCCCAGCATTATTAGCATATTAAAGACCGATCTTTAGAGTTCCATAATTATAAAAGTTAACGATCGCGAGTTCAGGGCCCAATCAAAACCATGGTGAAAAAACATACACATGCATACAAGATCAAGGTTTATGTTAGTGTTCAGACATTAGGTGATCCCTACTCTTTTTTGAGCATGTATGCTCTGTAATGTGGCTACACATTATGTGTCCTTTGGGTGGAACTGCGGGGGGGTGGCACGTGCCCCCCAGATGCCTCCCTTTTTCACAAGTGCCCCCATGTTAAAAAAGGAAAATTTGAATCAAATTATTGTTTTTTTTCCTTATTTAGAGGTTACATTATACATACTAATTACTGATACAAAAAGAAATGGCCTACGCCACATAAAACTTTATTTTAGGGGGGTCTATGCTGTACGGTAGGGGTTACGAATTGTAAAAAAAAAAAGAGATGGCTGACGCCAGTGCGGTTTATGGTATGCGGGGCCCTAGGCCGTGGGAGTGGTGTGCTGGGGCCCTGAATGAAATGTGGGGTTAAATTTCTTTCTAGAGTCCTTTGCCCGCCCTTATTAGTGTTTCTTCTTTTTTCTACCAGACCTTCACAGACCCTTCAGATACCTCTAAAACATAATTATAAAGTGGGGGAGAGATGCCCCCTTCAACGCCACCTCCCCCCTACAACATTACCCCTGCCCTGGACCCCCCAAAATATTTTTTTAAACCTAACCTCACTCACAACCTACCAATAAACCTCCTAACGAGATCTAAGGGTGGGAAAGACTACAATTTACCAGGTTAGGTTAGGTTAGGTTAGTAATTATTTTTTTTTTTTTAATCTCTCCCCCACTTTATTATTTACGTTTTAGAGGTATCTGAAGGATTTTGAAGGTCTGGGATAAAATAAAAAACCCTAAATAAGGGCGGAAAGTCTCTAGAATTTTACCAAATGTGATTCAGATTTCATATTAGTTTAACTGAAACTTTCTTTTCCACCCATAGTTTACCCTTATGTTGGTACTACTTTTGTGGCATATTATGGTAGCTACAATGTAACAGTGTTTCGAGCGAATAAAATTCACAGCATTCAGATTTTTCATTGAAAACATATTTTTTTTCCTCTGGGTGGCGGGGCCCTGCGGGAGCGGGGCCTAGGCCATGGTCCTACTCGGTCCCCCCTTAAATCCGCCACTGCCAACGCCACGGAAACTTTAATTTTAGGGGGTCTATGCTGTACGGTAGGGGTTAGGATGTCTAAAAACAGAATGGGCCGGACGCTATAGAAACTTTATTTTAGGGGTTGTCGATGGGTCGGAGAGGTTATAATTGGTCTGAGAATGGACAAGTAAAAAAAAAACGAAAAAATCAATACCGATACCGGTAATACCGGTTTTTGGGCACGGTTATCGGTAATCCGCGGGTATCCGTACCGAAACCGGTGGTGAGGACTACCCCGGTATTATTTCCGTAAACCGTTACATAAGAACATAAGAAAATAAGGAAGCTACAAGTAGCCGCGAGGCCTACACGTGTGTTCCTGTCACCTAACACTAGCCTACATCCACCTTGCATCCCCATCCATGAACCTGTCCAGCTCCTCTTTAAAGCTCCCTAAATGACTCCGCATCTAACTTACCTGTCTACCTGAGACCATTCCTTCGTTCAACCACCCTATTTCTGAACCAGTTTTTCCCTAATTCCCTTTCTAAAGGGCCGGTTCCCACCATCCCGTTTGTAGGCCGCCCGCACAAACAACAAAGACGTCCACAATGACGTCACCAACAAAGTCTACCGCAACCGCCGTACGATGTAAACGGCCACCGACAATTAAATTCAAGCCATCTTTCCCGCTCGGGCGGGTGTCCGCTCGAGCAGAGTTGCCAACTGTGCCCTTTTACTACATAATACCACTCAAGCGGTGATGATGGTTACGTCTTTGTTTTGTTGTATGGCGGCCGTAACAAGCAGAATGGTGGGAACCGGGCTTAATCTACGCTTTTTCCCAGCTTGAATCCGTTACTTCTTGTTCTAACCCTGGTTAAAAAGGCCTTAAGAACTTTTCCTACCTCTCCCCTTTATTAAATCCCTTATCCACTTAGAACACTTCTATCCAGATCGCCCCTTACTCTGAGTCCTCCTCGAGTGAGTGTAATTTTTCATAACTTCAATCTCCTCTCATAACTAAAGTTAAGCATCCCTTGTATCATTTTGGTCATCCTTCTCTGCACTGTTTCTAACAACACTATTCCATCCTGTAATATGGAGGACGCAAAACTGAACCGCATATCTATGTGAGGGCCACCCCCCCCCCCTCCCCCATGACTAGAGCCGATAAACTTTAGAATAACTTCCGCACTTCTACTTTTAAACACTTCTGGTAATGAATCCTAATACTCTTTAGCTCTATTTCTGGCCTCAATACATTGTTTTCCTATGTCGGAGGTCCGGGGCTTCACCCGCACTCCAAGATCTTTTTCACCGTTCTGATCTTTTCCAGCTATACTTGCTTTATGGTGTATCTATTACCAGGGTTTTTTTCTTTTCTGCCAACATTCATAACGCTGCATTTATCAATAATTAAATTCCATCTGCCATCTGACTGCCCCACATCGTTAAGTTTATCTACAGTCGCACTGTCAATATGTTTACATCAGACTGTGATCCATAATCCTACCCTAACTTAGTATCATCGCAAACTTCTGCATCTCACTGCTAATCCCCTATCCAAGGTCGTTGATGTAAATCAAAATATTAATGAAACGCCAGAACAGACCCTTGTGGAACTCCACTTGTCCCCAGTTCCTTCCCCATTCAGATTTATGAACCATTCATTAATTGATTGGGTTACCGTATCGGCAATACCGTTATTTTCTTGATCACGTACAACACTATTCACGACGATGGCGAAAGGCGACCCACCATCCTCGCTGCCGTCGCGATGAGTGTTGTCTACTGAAACGGCTGGGGTTTGCTGCTCTTCGGAACTGGAGCCGTTACATGCTTCGACTCTGAAGTGCTGCTGGTGGTGACGCACTTGCTGGTGCTTAATCTTTGCGCCGGCCGGTGATGAAGGGCCAGAAGGTTCTGTTCCTGCAGCAGGCGCCGAGTCTGCTATCCGCAGTTACGCAAAAGCCAACGCAAGAAACCTAGAAGTGGAGCACCCAAAGCGAAAAAAGTAATGGTCCGGTAAAGACACTTAAACGTCAGACAGTATTGTAAGTAGTTAAATATTGCCTCAACAATGTCAATAGACCGAAATAACTTTCTAAAACCATTTTTGTGAATTAATGATACAGAATTAATCACTACATTAACTGTAGAAAAAAGACATAGATCTCCAGTAAGTGTTATACACTTACATTTCAACACCATTTACATTCAACGAATGGACCTGCGTTAGATAACTATCTTGCTTCCCGCTCTCCTTACTTGAAAAGGCGGTAATGTAACTATTATTTTTGTGATGAATCTTGAGTTAAATGACAAACTTATACCTCCAATATGCATTTGTTATCATATAACTTAGTATTTTACCACTCCATTTAGAATACCTGTCATTGACCATGTCTTCATGTCAATTGATATATATAGATATCCTTGGTTTTTGTGAAACAACGCTTAAAATGACGATGATCTCTTCACTATACTATTTAAATGGATATAATACATATTTCATAAAAATCTACTAAAGGCGGTGGCGTGGCCTTATTAATTAAGAAAAATTCAAAGGGGTAATTCATATAGATACTCTTACAACTCCACCACATAGAAACTTATTCGTACGTGCACTGAAATGAGTAAAGTTTTTGTTGGATTCCTCTATAGACCACCTAAATGCAAGCATACATGATTTCATGTCAACCCCTTGAACAAATTTTTTAGAATCGTACAGTTCCAAACACAACCTTCCTACTTACTTAATGGGAGAGACCTGAAACATAATCTCTTAAGCATACAGACAAAAGCGTAATGAATTATTACAATTATTCTTATCTATACTTATTCATTCTTTCCTGTATTACTAAACCTCAAGAGTAACAATACCTCAGCGACGTTAATTGAATCACACTTTGGACCAATAACATGCCAAAATTATCAGTCTAGTGGCATCTGTACACTTTATAGCGAACCACTTCCCGTCTTTCAGTTCTTTTTCCATTCCTCAACAAAATGATATTGATCAACATCAAATAACAAAAAGAATCTTTACTAATGATCTGTCAACT
>JACEEZ010013909.1:10000-20000 GCA_016584305.1 Chionoecetes opilio
TACAAAACACCTTTGCTGCCCTTAGAAATGCTACCCACGTACCGGTAGGGAGACCTCAGCGTCTATCTCTAACCTTTGCTTGCTTTCCTTCAGATGTCCTTCGTCTCACTTCCTTTTAAAGCCTGCCCTGGACTTAGCGTGATTTTAAAAAGAAATTGGGAAAAACTGATTCACCAATAGGGTGTTAAATGTTTGGAATGGACTCAGTCGTCAGGTAGTTCGTTGCGGAGTCAATAGGAAGCTTTAAAAGGAGGCTAGACAATTTCATGGATGGGGATGAAGGGTGGAGTAGGTTAGTAGTAATTAGAGTAACAGGAAATACCACGTGTATAGGTCTCACGGTTTCTTGTAGCTTCCCTTGTTTCTTATGTTCTAATATTCTTATGGACTTGACATGGCTTGACAATATTATTCCTTTTCTACCTGCTCTTCGACGCAATTCAGTTGTCCTCCTGCTCCGTCCTCTTCCTTTAATGGTTGCTCCTAACGCACAAAATGTGCAATAATCTTAAAGTAGCAGGTGATGTAACACGGATGTAAAGGAATCCTAAAGTGGCTTGTTGAGTGTTTGAATGGTCGTTTTGGTAAGAAAGGGTTTGCGCCTCAACTCTCAGGTCTTTTTCCTTGTTTATCGCACGTTTTGCTACTTTTCCTGGTATTGTTTTGAGTCCTGTTTGTCTTTTATCAATGCATGTTTGATTTTTCTCCTCTGGTGTTTGTTTCTCTGTTTTTGGGGTTCTTGTATCAAGGTATCTAAGGAGAGACTCTCAACGACTTCCTCCCTCATGGACCAGTTAAATTATTCGTAACGTGTATGGTGATTACTTCTTTTGCATTTGCATATAATTCATGTTCTTTTATGAATTTTTTATTCTTCCGTTTCTAATATTATTTCTTAGTGTCAGTTTTTTTCTCTCTCTCTCTCTCTCATCTCTCTCTCGTCTCTCTCTCCCCTCCTTCCCTCATCTTCTCTTCGTCCGTCCCTCTCTCTCTTTCCCCAACCCCCCCTCTCTCTCTCCTCCTCTCTCTCTCTCTCTCTCTCTCTCTCTCTCTCTCGTCTCCTCACTGATTTACTGATAATTAAGTCACCACAGCTCCTGACAACGATGCCATATTTAGCGAGGAAGACGAACAATTAAAAACGTCCACCCTTGGAATGCATTAACGACGCCCACGTAATAGGAAGGGACTCCTGACTGATTAAAACGTTTCCCTATGCGTACAAGTTTTTGTGACGTAATGCGGCGAATTGTTCAGCTCAGATTCTCACGTGTCCACGGTCGGGGGCAATGAACCGAGTATATTTTATCCGATTCCTTGGCATGAACTGACGTGTGATCCCTCGACTTCCCTCTTGATCTGACCCCCGGCCTTCACGGCCGGTCATGTTTTGATCCTCTTTATCAGGTCATATAGTCCCTGCTCTCTATAGATATTTTCACACTAAGACTTATCCTATACCAACATAATTGAAATAGTGTGCAGAATTCAGAACCTGGGTGAAAAATTTAATGCGATCAAAAGTTACCCGAGCAATGAGAAGTTGAAGCCAAATAGTGGGAAAAATGTTTTAAACAGTTCGTATGAAAATTTGAATATTTTCGTATATATGTGCCTTACATTACAGTGACAAATTTACACTATTCAATGCAAAATTCCTCCGGAAGACGATGATGGCCCTCAGTTTTTCTTTAACCCCTTCACGCCCAGATCCTTTCCTTTACTATAAAAAAAATTGTATGTTGTCGAGCCATAAAATAGGAAAGTCACTTAATATACCAATTAGCTACCCTATTGGACAAGAATACTAAACAGGAGTCACATCTATAAAATATTCCTTACATTCATTAAAACTAGGCAACCCAAATTACAACTGAAAATTACGTTCTGGGTCTCAAGGGGTTAATATTAAATGGAATTGTCAGGAAATCGAGTAAGAGTGAGGTGGTGTGAAGTTGTTAATATTTTGTTTTTGTTTATCGTTGGAACCTCTAACACCTGTAGGCTTTACCTTCCTTTCTTAGGCATTATCCTTCTTTTCTTTGATGCTCTGGTGGCTGGTCCCTCGCCCGTGGTGGCGCAGACTGGATTTTTATAGTAACACCTGTTATGGTTTTTCTGTGATGACAAATGTTATGAAATAAAAAAATTCAAAACAACAAAAAAATATAACAAATATTAACCAAAAATTTCCGTATTTTTTTTTTTCTTTTCTGGTCAAGTAAAAATAACAAATAGGACACAGGATTAAACTTTTTATTATCTCATTTTTTTAATACAATATTTTGCACATAAAGACTGCCTACACATGGTTATTGTTACGTAAAAGAGCGACAAGAAGTATGTACGTATTACGTGTGTAACTATATGGCTCGTCATGATCAGGGTGCAGTGATTTGGGCTTCAGAGATCCGTGTGTGTGTGTGTGTGTGTGTGTGGGTGTGGCCTCGCTCTGCCCATCACATTGAGGCTGAAAGGGGTGAGGGGATGGCGGAAATTATCATAAACTACTAAACTGTACTAACCCCCGCGCCCGCCTGTCCTCCCCCACCGGGGGGGGGGGGGTATGATGCAAGGGAAGAGCCAATTACTGCCCCCGGCACCCTCGTCTCCACCACCTCTCCCAGTCCGCCGCACCACCCGAAGACAGGCATACCTCGCACGGTCCTCACTCACCACCTGGAACACATGTTACAGCGGCAGGGCAACCACTAAACATGTTCCTCCCCTGTGGGTCGTATCGGTCCACTACGGCGTTTGCTTGATGGTGATGGGTATTGGGGTGCGTGGGGGCAGGTCAACCATGGGCAGGAGGGGGTAGTAACCATGGGCAGGTGGTGGGGGCAAGTCACCGGGAGCAGGAGGGGGTAGAGTATGCCCATTACAGGTGGGGGTAAGTTCCATAAGCAGGAGGGGGCAGATAACCATGTGCAGGTGCGGGTGGATGGCCATGGGGAGCAGCGTCAATGTAGTTGTTTAGTAAGTTTCTCTGTAGTCGTATCCCCAAGCATGAGATCGTTCGGCCTCATCAGAAACTTGGTCACCGTCTGCCTTCTGGTGACGGTTGTAAGACACGGGCCTCTGGGACGTGCATGTGACGAGGGGTGTCCTGGTGGGCCCGAGGTCGAGGCCGCCACCACCACCACTACGACCAGGGCCAATCGCACCACCACCGGGAGGTCATGGCCATTTACTCGATATCCGTACCGCTCCGTGCCTGTGTCGGGATGGAATTCAGTCAAGGCAAGGTCTCATGATGGCTAATAATGAATGTCTGCCTGTGTGTGAGGTAAAACTGTTCGGCAAAAACACTCACCGAACCATAAAACTCCTCACAATAGACAAGAATTGTATAGGAACTCTGCGTTCGGACCGTCCCGCGAAACCTTTATATCCAGCTTGGTTGATACTGGAGAGCAGAGGCAGAACGTCTGGAAGTGCTGATGGATCGTCACTACTCAACAGAAGGCGGAAACAAAAAAAAAAAAAAAAAAAGACCGTAGGTGGTAGAGACGCTTGTGGGGGGACGATCATCCTTGCCAACGTGGCTTGTCATGGCACTGTTTGTCGAAAGGAGGGACGGATGTGTCAGGTGGCCTTCCCCCGCTCCTGTCCACCTTCTGTCTGTGTGTGTGTGTGTGTGTGTCTCAGTCACGTCACAAAACAATAGATTATTGTGATTTCCCAATTGATTAAGGCTCTTGAGGATGTTCAGGCTCTTGATACTGAACCCTCAAGCATCCGTCTTTACTCTATAAATGACGAGCACTTCGGTTTCCATGGCACTATTTTCGTCCATGAGGCTCACCTTTGCCCCCAGATCCTCCTGCTCATGGAAACCCTCCCCCTTTGTGTAACGCTAGGGCCATTAACGGTCCCGCCACCACCCTCACGGAAGCTGCAGACGTGGCTCTGCAGCAGGGCAGGGCGTGTGGGTGGGGGCATTCGTCGGCCTTTCAGAAGTATATAAGTCTTGAAAAATTCCTGGTCAAGGCCATGAATTCCACACCCCCGCCAAAAAAAAAAAAACACAAACCTAAACTCTTGATTAAAAGGAAGCAAAATATGCACAAAGAGAAAGTATACAGATATTGATTTTCGTCATAGCATAATTTTATAGTATATTATAAAATACACAGGAAGTATAATTTATGATGTGGTTTGGCTATTAACCGCACGACAGAATTCCATCTCCTGACCTTCAACTTGATTATATTGTCATACATTAATGTCATTGGAAGGATAAAAGACCCGTATCATAATTATACTGATGTCATTCATATTTTCAACAAAGCTAGTATTTTCTCTCTCAGTTAACGTGACAGGTTAAACAGATCTGTTGGGCTCCATCCAGCAGGACTCCCACAGACACCCCATGGAGCCCTGTTTAAGGATGGTTCCTTCCCTTAGGGGGGTGAAGGCGAAAGGGTGAAGAGGGGGGCAGGAATAGAAGGACTCACGAGTGCCGTACCACACACACACACACAGGCACACCACACGGCACACACACACATAGGCACACACACACACCACACACATACACAACAAGAAACACGTAGGTGTACCCGTACTTACCCACTGGTGGTCTAGACTGGTGGACAGCATACTCGCACGCCATCCAGCAGTTCGTAGGTTCGAGGCTCGCTCCAACCTTCTAGGCTGTTTTACTGAACAAAAGCGGGCATTACTGTTTCCCTTGAGCAAGGAAGAGGGGTGTGTGTGGTGTGCGATGAGTCCCAGCATTAATTATCATATTAAAGACCGATCGTTATGAGTTTCCATATTATATAAGTTAACGATCGCGAGTTCAGGCCCAATCAAACCATGGTGAATAACATACACATGCATACAGATCAAGGTTTCTGTTAGTGTTCAGACATTAGGTGATCCCACTCTCTTTTAGAGCTGTATGCTCTGTAATGTGGCTACACATTATGTGTCCATTGGTGGAACTGCTGGGTTGGCCACGTGCCCCCTATTTTTGGTCGGTGCCACCCCTTTTTCCCACAAGTGTCCCCATACCGTTTTTTACACCCCTTATTCGCCACTGCTCCCATTTCACGAAATTACCGAATCTCTCATGTTCTATTAAAAAAAAAATAGAATTCAAAGCAAGGTGCCCGTTGCACTCGCCCAGATCGTAGTCGCAGTAACCACCGGTGGGATCCAGTGGTGTACCCAGAAATTTAAAAGGGGGGGGGGCCAAAATATGAATTATATATATATATATAATATATATATATATATTATATACTATATATCTATAATATAGATATATATTTACATAACAGACCACATATATTATATATATATATATAGTAGATATAGGGTATATATTATATATAAGTATATATATATATATATATATAATATAAAGTTATACATAACAGACCACGCCCCACAATATATATATAATATATATTAGACAGAACAAAAACACATATATAACTATTATATATTAATACATACAAAACCAACATAAATATATAGATTATATATAATAAATATATATATAATATATATATTTGTAATAATACTATATATATTATATATAATATATATTATTAATATATATAGATATATTAAAAATATATATATATTTATAATATATATAGAATATATATATATATATATATATATATTATTATAAATATATTTATATATATAAATATATTATATATTTATAAATATTTTATATATTATAATATATTTTATATTATAAATATATTTATAATAATATAAATAATATATATATATATATATTATAATATATATATATAATATATTATATATTCTAAATATATTTATATATTATAAATATATTTATATATTTATAATATCTAAATATATTTATAATATATAAATTAATATTTATCAATATATATAATTATAAATATATATATAATATAGATATATAGATATATATATATATATTATAAATATATTATATAGTATAATATATTTATATATTATAAAGTGAGGGTTAAATATATTTTATAATATATGAAATATATTTATCATATATATATATATATATATATAGTAGCTAATATATATATTTATATATATATATATATTTTAAATATAAATTATTATTATATATTATATATATATCTATTATATATATATATATACATAAGTATATATATATATATATATAATATATATATATATCTATATATAGTGGTTTGTTATGTATAATATATTAATTATATGTGGTTTGTTATGTATCATATATATATATATATATGTGTGGTCTGTTATGTATAATATATATATATATATATATATACATATATATATATATATATATACTATATATATATATATATATATTATATATATATGTGGTCTGTTATGTATATTTATATATATAAATATATATATATATATAGATATATATATATATATATAATATATATATAGATATATATATTCATATTTTGGCCCCCCCCTTTTAAATTTTCCTGGGTACGCCCTGGATCCCACCGTTTGTTTGGTTACCTGGCGCTACGCTCTGTGCGAGTGCAACGGGCACTGCTTTGATTAATTATTTTTTTTTTAATAGAACAATGAGAATTCGGGTATTTTCGTGAAACTTGGTAGCAGTGGCGGGAATAAGGGGTGGTAAAAACGTATGGGAGACACTTTTGAAAAAGTGGGGCAACCGACCAAAAATAGGGGGCACGTGCCACCCCCCCGCAGTTCCACCATGGCCCATATGTGTTAGCACATTACAGAGTAAAATTACATTCTCACAAGAAAGTAGGGATCCCTAATTGTCTGAACACTAAAAGAAACCTTGATCTTGTATGCATGTTAATGTTATTCACCATGGTTTTGATTGGGCCCTGAACCTCGCGATCGTTTAACTTATATAATTATGGAACTCATAAAGAATCGGTCTTTAATATGCTAATAATGCTGGGACTCGCACCCACACACACACCCCTCTCCTTGCTCAGTGAAACAGTAATTGCACCGCTTTTTTTCAGTAACAGCTAGAAGGGTTGGAGCGAGCCTCGAACCTACGAACCTGCTGGATGGCGTGCGAGTATGCTGTCCACCAGTCTGGCAGACAGTGGGTAAGTACGTGTACCCTACGTGTTTCCTTGTTGTTTATGTGTGTGTGTGTGTGGTGTGCCTGTGGGTGTGTGTGCCTGTGGTGTGCCTGTGTGTGTGGTGTGTGTACGGCTCGTGAGTCCTATTATTCATGCCCCCTTCTTCACCCTTTCGGTCGGCCTTCACCCCCCTAAGGTGAAGGAACCATTCTTACACGGCTCCATGGGTTCTGTGGGGTCTGTGGTAGGGAGCCTCAACAGATGCTGTTGTAACCTGTCACGTTAAATGAGAGAGAAAATACTAGCTTTTTTGTTGCAAATAGAATGACATCATGTTATCATATGATAGACGTTCTTTTATCCTTCCAATGACATTAGTATGACAATATAATCAAGTTGAAGGTCAGGAGATGGAATTCCGTGTCGTGCGTTAATACAAACCCAATCATAATTATACTTTTCCTGTGTATTTTATAATATACTATAAATTATGCTATGCCGAAATCAATATCTGATATACTTTCCCTGTGCATATTTTTGCTTCCTTTTACTCAAGAGTTTACGTGTTTTGTGTTTTTTTTTTTTTGGGGGGTGTGGAATTCATGGCCTTGACCAGGATTTTTCCAAGACGTATATACTTCGAAAAGGCTACGAATGCCCCCACCCACACGCCCCTGCCCTGCTGCAAGAGCCACTCTGAGCTTCCGTGAGGGTGGCGGGACCGTAATGTTGCCCTGCGTTTACACAATGGGGGTTTTCCATGACAAGGGATCATGGGGCAAAGGTGAAGCCTCATGACGAAAAAGTCCATGGAAAACCGAAGTGCTCGTCCCTTATGAGTAAAGACGCTGCTTGAGGGTTAGTATCACAGAGCCTGGAACATCCTCAAGACCTTAATACACTTGGAAATCCCCCATATCTATTTGTTTTGTGGACGTGACCTGAGACACACACACACACACACACAGACATCAGGTGGCCAGGAGCGAGGCCACCTGACACATCCTCCTCCTCGACAAACGTGCCCATGACAGCACGTTGGCAAGGCTGATCGTCCCCCCACAAGCGTCTCTACCCCTACGGTCTTTCCGCCTTCTGTAGTAGTGACGATCCCTCAGCCCTTCCAGACGTCTGCCTCTGCTCTCATTCTCACACCACTGGTATAAAGTTTCGCGGGAGGTCCGACGCAAGTTCCTATTACACTTCTTGTCTCTGTGTTGAGGAGTTTTTAATGGTTCGGTGAGTGTTTTCTGCCGCAGGTTATACCTCACACCCAGCCGACATCATTATTAGCCATCAATGAGACCTTGCTTGACTGATTCCATCCCGACACAGGCACTGGCGCGTACGGATCTCGAGTTTAAAGTGGCATTCCCTCCCGGTGGTGGTGCGCTTGGCCCTGGTGGTAGTGTGGTGGTGGCGCCTCGACCTCGGCCCACAGGACCCCTCGTCACCTGCACGTCCCAGAGGCCGTGTATTACACCGTCACAGCGTGTGTCAGACGGTGACCGAAGTTTCTGATGAGGCCGAACGATCCTCATGACTTTGGACTACGACTACAGAGAAACTTACTAAAAATACTGACGCTGCCTTCCCCATGGCCATCCACCCGCAACTGCCCCATGGTTATCTGCCCCCTCCTGCTTATGGATCTTACCCCCACCTTTAATTGGCTACCTACCCACTCCTGCTCACGTTACTTGCCCCACCACCTGCCCATGGTTTACCTACCCCCTCCTGCCCATGGTTACCTGCCGCCCACGCACACCAATACCCTCCCATCAAGCCACGCCGTAGTGACGATACGATCCACAGCGGGAACATTTTAGTGGTGGCCCTGCCGCTGTAACCTGTGTTTCCAGGTTGGTGATTGAGGACCCCGTGCGAGGTGTCTGCCTGTACTTCGGGTGCGGCGGCCTGGGCGAGGTGAGACAGGGGTGCCGGGGCAGTAATTGGCTCTTCCCCTTGCATCATCGGTGTGGTGAGGACAGGGCGGCGCGGTGTTAGTACAGTGTTAGTAGTTTAGGATCATCCTTCCGCCCTCCCTACCCCTTTCCTCCTCACTGTGATGGGGCAGAGCGGGCACACCACACACACACACCACACCACGGATCTCTGACGGCCCTCACACTGTCCCCTGATCAGACGAGGCCATATAGTTTTACACACTTAATATCGTACCTACTTCTTGTCGCTTTTTACGTACAATAACCATGTGTAGCAGTCTTTATGTGCAAATATGTATTAAAAAAATGAGATCATAAAAGTTTAATTCCTGTGTCGTATTTGTATTTTTACTTGACCAAAAAGAAAAAAAAATACGGAATTTTTGGTTAGATTTTTATATTTTTTGTTGTTTTGAATTTTTTTTTATTTCATAACATTTTCATCACAGAAAACCATAACAGGTGTTCTATAAATCCAGTCCTGCGCCCACCACGGTCGAGGACCACCACCAGAGCCCATCAAGAGAGAATAATGCCTAAGAAAGGAAGGTAATTACCTACAGGTTTTAGAGGTTCCAACGTAAACAAAACAAAATTTAACAACTTCACACACCTCCTCTTATCGAATTCCTGACAATTCCATTTGATAGTAACCCTTGAGACGCCAGAACTGTAATTTTTTCATTGTAATTTGGGTGCCTAGCTTTTAATGAATGTAAGGAATATTTTATAGATGGTGACACTGTTTTAGTATCTTGTCCCACTGGGTAAAGCAATTGGTATATTAGTGACTTTTCTTAATTTTATTGGCTCGACCACATACAATTTTTTTTTATAAGTAGAGAAAAGGAAAGATCTGGGCGGGAAGGGTTAAAGAAAAACTGGGCCAGCATCGTCTTCCGGATGAAATTTTGCATTGAAATAGTGTAAATTTGTCACTGTAATGTTAACACATATTACGAAAATATTCAAAATTTTCATACGAACTTTAAA
>JACEEZ010013909.1:25000-28816 GCA_016584305.1 Chionoecetes opilio
CATCATGTACCTTCTAAGCGACCACTTCCCAGTCTTCAGTTCTTTTTCCATTCCCAAAAATGATAATTGCTCCCCCCAAAAAAAACAAAAAGAAATTTACAAATAATCTATCAACTCATTCAAAACGAACATCACAAAAAGTTGATAAGGGAAATAGATGGAAAAGCGAAAATGATGCTTTTCAACTTACATCATTTTTTTTAAAAATCTATATAATACAATTTTCTGCAAGAAAATCCAATAAAAGAAAAACACTATGGAAAACCATACATAATTTCGGGTATTAAACGTCAATCAAACAACGCAATAGGTTCAAAACTCTATGCCAAAGGGCCCCCTTACTTATGAAACTACTTTCAAGAGGTATAGAAATCAGCTTTCAGCAATAATAAGATCAGCTAAAGAAAATAAACTTCAAAGACAAACTCAAAGAAAATGCAGGAAATACCAAGAAAACCTGGGATTCATAAAAAACTCTCACAGGAAGAAATAAAAGCTCAGAACCACCACCTTTCATCACGTTTCATGACTGTACTTTGACAAATAGTGAGGACATAGCGGAGGAATTCAACAAATATTTTTGTAACATGGCAAACACCTTAGCTCAAGAACATACCAACTCACGTTCCATTCAGAAATTTTTCCTTCCAAAACCTTTTTGATATATCCTCTATCTTAACCCAAACAACAGCACAGAAGTCGAATCCATAATTCTCGGACTAAAGATATCGTCACCAGGTCATGACGACATTAATGCTAAAATTTTAAAAGAATGTTGTGAAGAGGTCTCTCCATTTCTTCCACATATTATAAATAAGTCTTTTAAAGAAGGTTCCTTTTCCCATGCAGTTAAAGATTGCAAAAGTAATACCCATATATAAAAAAGGCGATACATCCTACACACCAAATTATAGGCCGATATAAATTTCTACCAAGCTTTAGAAAAATTTTCGAAAAACTAGTAGAAACAAGGCTAATGAACTATCTTTCCCAACAGGCCTTATTAACAGGTGCCAACATGGATTTCGCCAAACCATTCAGTTGAACAGGCAATACACCAATCACTCAAAGTATTTACAACGCTTTAGATATAAGTTATACCAACTAACTGTATTATGTGACTTAAGTAAAGCATTTGAAAATATCCCACACTCCATTCTATTAGATAAACTACTGGTATACGGGATTCGTGGTCAGGCTTATAAATGGTTCCAGTGTTATCTTAACCAAAGAAAAAAATACGCAGGTATGATAGGAAAACATCTAGTCTTAGACCCTTAATTTTTGGTGCCTCAAAAGGGCCCATCCTAGGACCAATCTTGTTTTTAATTTATATTAATGATATCACACGTAGTAGCAATGAACTTAATTTTGTTCTTTTTTCGACGATACAAACATCTTTATACAAGGAAAAGATCTCATGAACTTAAAAATCTTTAAATGAAGAATTAGAGCAAGTATCAAATTGGATAAAAAGTAATAAAATTACGTTAAACACTTCAAAAACTCACTTTATGGTATCACACACTTTAAATCAACCCTATGATATATTGACTTAAAATTAACAATAATATAATAAAAGAGGTAAAGGAAACTAATTTTTTTGGGAAATTATCTTAGATAATAAATTAAACTGGCAACCACAATTCAAATGAGATAAAAACTAGAATCTCTAAAATATCGGGTGTATTATACAGGGTAAGAAATGTTATTAATTCCGACTGCTTAAGACAAATGTATCTATCCATTGCATATCCACATATGATTTACTGTTCAAGCAATTTGGGGAGGCGCATACAAAACATACATAGATGATATTTTCATAGCTCAGAAAAAGCTAATCCGGATCATGTTTCATAACTTAGATATGCCCACACTAATCCCTATTTGTTAAATAAAAACTACTTAAATTTCATGACATTAATTTTTCGACATATATGTTTGTACATAAAGCTCTCCATAGGCATCCAGTAATAATGATTTTAAATACCTCTCCCACAAATGATACCCGAAGGCCCAAAGATCTCAGCCTCCCATTATGCAGGACAACACATGTCAACAAAACGTCCTTTTTTGAGCAGCAAAACTGTGGAAAAACTCTCAGATGACATGAAAAACATCCCAACACTCAATTCATTCAAATACAAAACTAAGCTCAAGATATTCGAAAATTACCAGCAAGAGAGTTAAATAATTAATACCTCTAATCATGACTCCGTCTATTCAAATATAGCTATCATTATCATTTTTAATTATTTTTTATATTATTATAATTTATTACTGTTATTATTATTATTATTATTATTATTTAAAATTATTATTACTTATGATTTGTTTTATTATAAAATTTAAATGAACCCATTTTATATTTTTTATTTTTTTTTTATATCATATTCATACTAAGTCCACACTGTTTCCACGACTGTTGTAATAAAAAAAATCTAAGGCATCAGTCCATAAAGATCTCGGCCCCAATGGACTGCGGGTTGTATATAATTATTAATTATAATCAACTTTATGTATGTTATGTTAAGCCTAATAAGCAATCAATCAATCATCATAAATCAATAATCGACTGGCTCGCACTCCGCTGACAAAATGTTTGAACTGATTCTTTGGGGGTTTTGGGCTGTTTTTCTGGCCTTCAAGTACTGACCGTATTTTAAAATCAGTAAATCCCGAGCCTGAAGCTGGCACTTTTGTCGGGGGAAAAAACAGTACACGGAAACAAAAAGAAAGCTTTGGCAGAGAAAAAAAAGCAACACGATCGCTCCTTTTTCTCCTTTTGGAAAAAAAAACATTTAAAAAAACACTGACATTAAGAAACGATTCACCCCAGAGTATTCGCGCTTCTTTTCTGGATAACTGTCATCCATTCCGAAAAATGGTTTGGCCAAACTGTTGCACAGTTTGTATCAAACTGCTTAGCACAGTCAAGTCTACCTTAAAATTTGGCTATAAATTTTAAACAATATCTTAGCCTATTTTTGGGCTTAAAAACTAAAACCCTAGATTTTTGAAAAACCACCTAATGCTTGCTTTGAAAGCAACAAAATTTTTTTTAAGCAGTAAGCCAAAATTTTTAAGGCCATAGCTTAGGGGAATGACATCTTTTTTGGGGGGAATGACTCATTTTGACTATCATCTATTGAAAGTGTCCATAAAATAGGCTTCTGACGTCTTCACTGTATACAATTAGGAAACGCAAGAGCTTCTTAATCTTCGAGTTCCGCCTTTTCCCGGGGATTTTTGCTTTAAAATGATTGACCTATAGGGAAAACTAATACATAATATGGCAAAAGGGGAACATGGGATATTGTTGGTCAGAGGCAAACAATATAGGCCCACACCCTACACAGCTTTCTCTAAGACATAGTGACAAAACGCTACATTGACCTGTTCAGAAAACAATTTTTTCCTATTTTTTAACCCCCGCACGGTTTCCAATGCTTTTTACCTGGGAAAGCGAAAAATTTCAACCATTATAAGCCAAAATGTCAAAACCATTGCTCATGAAGCATGAAGTTCTATTTTATACCGTTTTCTGAAACCCAGTTTTGGGGCATTTTGATTTTGTTTTTGCCCATTTTTTCACCATAAATGGGCATAAGCAGTTAAAGCAAGTAAATTTGATGCTGACTGAAACTCAAAAAGCATAGAAAAATTTATGGAAATATTACATTAATTTCTGACAAATTTTTTCATAAAAATTTTTTTAACCTTAAAAAAAAAATATTTAATTTTTTTTTTTTTCCAAACCCCCTAGTTTTACGAAAAATTCCCCCGGGGCCAAATTTTTGGTTTTAAAACATGGTG
>JACEEZ010013910.1:0-19671 GCA_016584305.1 Chionoecetes opilio
CGGCAAGGCCTCTCGTCACTCTGCCCCGCCTCAGTCACCTCATCATAACATCTTTAAATCACCCTTATTTGAGGTGACACACGTGCTACATTGATTTAGATAATGACAAGTATATATAACATCTCACCATAATCACTAAGTTGTATAATAACGAGTAATAAGACGTTTAATCCTGCCCAAACCTACAGTGCGAGGAGCTGGCGGCTCCAGCCGCCACACTCAAAAGTTTTTGAGTAAAACCCGCAGTTATCCGCCTCACCTCTGCCTTCCTGAAGAAGACAGTCAGCTCCCACGCCTGTGATAGCACCATAGGATATCACCAGGGATCATAAGATTCCTCAAGGGGTTCTCGCTCCCCTACTAAATATTACCAGACATCTATCTCCCTTGGTGAAGTTGTAGTACAGGAGCATTAGTAAAATTTTACGAAAACCTAGAAAAAATAGTAGAAAGCTGATTTTTTCAGGGGAGCTCCAGAAAACCATAAGCATGTCCACTGTGCAAAGTTCTGCAATGCAACCTGGTGGCATTTTCAGAATTGAAGATGGCCGCTATAACATTTGCGATAAATGGTTAAAATACCAAAATCGGCATAACTGGCTAACTTATTACAGTGGACCCATGCCATGTTCATTTTGAGTTAAAATAATTAGCATAAAGTGTAATTACTAGTATATTATAATAATAGTGAGTGATAATTAGCATAAATTATAATTAATAGATATTATAATAATAATAATAATTTTAATAATAACTTTTTCGTTTTTCAGGTGCTGTCATGATGGCCGAGTTTTGCAGTATTCCCACATACGGTAAGCAGATCACATCAGATCGTGCAGAGGTCCATGATAAGGGCCTTGAGGGCCTACTACAGCCAGCATTGAAAGAGAAGATGGTTTGCAGTCTATTTTGAGAGAAGAGGTCACAATTGCCAGTCCCAGTCCATGGTAAATGTCGTCGCGAATACATTCGACATGCAGTATTACTTCTTACAAAAGGAAAAGGGAAGAAGAGCCACTGGACTCTGATTGGGGCACATCATCTTCAAAATTACGTTCAAGACTCGAGAAAAATTATATATGTGTCCAACAGCTCACACAGATCATGGATGATCTGATGAAAGAGTCTGCCGCCCAAGTCGAACTGGAAAGCTTAGGTTGAATATTTGAAACAAGTGTCCCTATTAGATGTTTCATCCGAGCAGAACGCCGGGAGATTGGGATTACATTTTTCCAACCGTTTTGAAATGATCCCCATGTTCCTGCCCCCCTGGCCCCTTGCTATGCAAATTTTTCCCGCCTCTACCTTGACCAAGCAAGGCCCTAAGTGAAAATAATTTCTCCAGACCAAAACGGCACGTCACCCGAGCAGGGTTTTTTTCACCTTCCGAAGAACAGAAAAAATTCGGGGTGGAAACTTAAAGGCGACCGACTATTGAACAAAATTGATGGGGGTTTTGCTGAAGACTCCCGGAGTAGGGGGCCCCGTGGTCGGGGAATTACAGACGCACCCTCAATAAAGGGGTGCATGCATGCCTAGATGCACCCAATTCCCGAGGGCCCCTGGAATTTTTCACTGCGTCCACAGTAAACACTCTGCCCCAGTACGTAGATCTGCGTGTTTAGCAGTACAGCCAGAGATGCAAAGACTTTTAACCTTTCCTAAACGGGCTCAAAAAACCTTTTCCCTTTTCATATGGGCCATCTGGAAGGTCCCTTTTGGGCATTTTTGTACCAAAAGGCCCCCCGGTGCCACCGGGAGAACCCTTTGGGGTTTCCGGGTGGCTCAGGCTCTCTATGATCTGCTGGTGACTACGTCTCCACCGACTCACTGATCGTACGGAGGGTTGACTCCCAAACCCAAACCACAGGGTGGAAGGGTGGACTCCCCGCCCTTTGGAGAAAATGCTGGGCCAAAAACTCTTCTTGGGGTATTTGCGTGTTGCACAAAAAACGTTTTGCTCCTTCGCCACCTTATCACCAGCATCGACGGGCCCCAAACCCCTCTGAAAACCCGGTTTTTAAAGGGGCCCCGTTTGCAGTCTGCTGTCCAGCGTGAATGAATGGGAGTAAAACGCGAAATTTTAAGGAAATGCCAGGCGGGGAAAAATTTTCACGGAATACCGGATATCCTGGGCAACATGTCCACTGACCGCAGGTCCCCCTCCAGCTGGTCCGGCTGTGAAACGGGGCGTTTTTCCCCTCCGAGCTGCGGAATCAAAATTTTGGCAAGGTGTTTCCCCCTCCGATGGGTCACCACAGCCCTTTCCCCGTGTACAAATTTGGAAACCCGGAAAACATGACTGAAATGGAAAGAACTGGGCACCCTGGAAAACCTAGTCAAAAATACGGGCCCGCAGGTGTACTTCAAAATCTACTTTCAAAAATCAAAGGGTTCCACAGCCTAGAGGTCGGCCCCCAAACACTCCCCACCAGCTCGAGTGATGAGGTCGCCCCCAATAAGGGCCCAAACAGCTGTGGGCCCCTTTTACATGCGGACAGGACTGGTTCGCACACTTTAGAATTTTGTCCCCCTCTCGCTGATGGCGAGTCGGGGGAGGACGACCGCAGGTTCGCCGTGACCCAGATTTTGAAGCTGAGGGCTGGCAGGGTATGGGGACACCATTGTAAGACCTCGCATCACACCCAAGCTGAACTTGTCAGCCACCAATTGCAGACACTAATCAGCTGGCAGCTGGCAGGTGCACGAGCCGGCATTCACCTTTTTCACTTCCTGGGGATCAGATCCAGGAGATCCTGGTCACCGGGTACGAGGTTCCGAGTTCTCTATCCCACTCGGGCACCGAAGAGTCGTGAAGGGGTGACAGAAAACTGGGGCAGCAGTGGTGGGGCAGCGGCCAGAGACGGGTTCATCCGGCTCGGGCCCCACCACCGGGAGACCATGCCCTGCTTCAGGTCTAAGAAGGACATGATGGCACGTTCTGGGGCCAACGTAAGCTGTGAAAACTGTGAATGTAGTGCCTGATGAAACCAACTGACAGAAAGAGCTTACCCTAGTCATTTGGAATTTCATTGTGCCAGATGCAATACAAACAGGACCAACGGACACTGCGTACTCTTTTTAAGCAAAATTCGAAAAGGGGTCAATATAAAAGTGCGATTTTTGCATAGTAAAATTGCTCAAATGAAAAAAAATGAACAGAAAAACCTATCCTAACCAATCCAGGTAAAAAATTTAGTTTTTCTGCAATTGAATTAAAATCGGAGCTTTTGGTAAGGTTAGGAAAGGTTAGTAATATTATTTTGGGGATCCAAGGGGGGGGGGTTAAAAGGGAGCATCCTCCCCCACTTAATAATAGGGCTGTAGAAGTATCTGAAGGGATAGTGGGGCCCTGTGGGATGAAAAAATAAAATAATAATAAAAGACGGGAAAGGACTCTAGAATTTTACCAGAATTAATATCGGCAACAGGTCCAGGTCACGCAAAAAATCAGATCGAAAAGTTGAGGAGGTTTAAAACTACGTGCCTTGTATCAGTAAAACTAAAAAAGTATTATCCTAGTGTTTGCCATACTCCCCCTCTCCACAAACAACTTGGGACCTGGGGGAATCGGGTATTTGGCTGGGTTACAAAATATGCGTCGTAACACATAGTTTTTTTGAGTTTGGGTGTTGAAAAATTCCCTAGAACTATGGAAATTTCATTGGATTTCTTCTGATCAAGAAATGTGTGAAGCTGCCGATCCTCACAGAATGATGACCGAAGTGTCGAGAACCCCCCAAACCTCCCACTAGAGGTTAGGTTATATTTGTTTGGGTTAGGGTAGGTTATATTTGGTTAGGTTAGGTTATATTTGGTTAGGTTGGTTTCGGTGGGTCAAGCCCCATGCTAGGTTAGGTTAGGTTAATTTTGGTTAGGTAAATTCTCTATATAAAAGGGAAAATTTAAACCCTAGATCTAGGGAGCTTTACCCCCTCCACACCCCTTAAATTTCGTGTTGCCGATGCATAATTTGTTCTCCACCCGAAACCCCGCATTCCCACGGCCCCCCAACTTGTTTGGGGGAAGTGGGAGAGTAGGGGAAACACTAAAATTTTACCCTAAAAAAGCCCACTAATAAGGGCGGAAAAGGACTCTAGAATTTTTCCAACCCAAGGAAAGCATAACCCACAAGAGAGTATGATACTGATTAATACTCATTGACAGGCTTATTGATTAACTTAATTACTTCCCGCTTCCTGACAGCAGATCGAGGACGTTTAGGAGTGGTGGGTCTAGTTGCTGAGCATGAGGCTGGTGAGACTGAGAGGAACCATGTCCATCAGGAGTTTGGCAACTTGTCACAGGGCCAGGGGCGGGGTCAAGTTCTTAGCTTTTTGTTTTGGTCGAAGCAAGAGTGGAGCAGTTGCCCTCCGGGTAGATTGTCGGAACCTGGAACTTATCCTTCAAATCCAATTTGGTTGATATCCTCATAGACACTTTCATCCATTTGCTGTAGCAATCCCGCTGGAAGTGATCACTACAAATCCTTGCAAATTTCAACTTCCCTTCCATTTGCTCTTTTTCCGCCGCACAAACCTCTTCCATACATTTAACTTTTGTCGTATCAGTCGGAAAATTGTGCAAACTTCTCTCGAAAGGCACAGCTGTCTTGGTGCACCCATAAAGGATGCATGTATTTGGCATATCGCAAAAAAAATCGATCAGAAACACCCAAAAATCTTCAAGTACTAAATTTATCTCCTGTGTTTACATCTCTCTGAATCAGCGGGCGGGGAGAGCGCTGTCTTTTGCTACGTCACCGACCCGTGGCGCATCGTCTGAAAACCTTGAGGAGTGTTTTGAGAATTTCGGGGAATTTGCAGATTTTGATTGCGGATTATTTAAAAACAGCTGACTGGATGCAAAAAGTGCGACGTATTGTTGATATACTATAATAGTACTAAAATACTATATAGAAAATGGCTATAAATTTGATTGAAATTAAATCAGGAATGATGAATGGCCTGGACATTACTTTAAGAAATAATCATTTAGACTCTACACATATCCTCATCAGTATTTAATACCTCACCCTGTCCTGACTTAACGGCCCAACTAATTCCCTTGTCTGTGTTTTATATACCTGATCATAGACCACTGTATCCCTTTGACTGCACACGCGACAATGTTTTTGAATTGCGGGGTTTGCATAGGGGCCTGCGGGGCGCCCGACAAAGAGATGTAGTGGTCTATGGACTTTCATATAGACTGGTTTATCAGTATATATGATATACTGTAATTTTCGAAAATGTTTGTTCTATAATATTATCAAATAAAAACAGTAAAACACGCTAAAGAAATGCCATTATGAGACTATGAAGAAATATGCATAAACTTATATTCACTTAACTCTTCGCCATTTAAAACTTTGCGAGTCGACTTTTATCATGAAGGGTATCAATAGAAGCGCAATTTTATTAGCTTTCCATTGTTTATATTTCTTTATCTGATAAATTAATTTGAACCATGCATACTTAGCGTTAAGTAAATAAATCATCAATCGGGTAATTTTCCCGATTGATGATGTTATTTTATTTACTTATATATATATCATTTTTTTATAAATGAGTTAGTACCATGTAAAAATTAGCGTTGACTAAATAAATAACCTCATAAATCGGGAACATTACCCGATTGATGATTTTATTTATTTAGTTAACGCTAATTTATGCAGGGTTCTAATTCATTTATCAGATAAAAAAATATAGCAATGGAAAGCTATATACAATTGCGCTTCTATTGATACCCTTCATGATAAAAGTTTACTCGCAAAGTTTTAAATGGCGAAGATTTGAAGTGAATATTAATTTTCATGCTATTTTTTCAGAGTCTCGTAATGGCTTTCTTTAGCGTGTTTTACTGTTTTTTATTTGATAATATTATAGAAAAACATTTAAAAAGATTACAGTATATCATATATACTGATAAACCGTCTATATGATCCGTATATATATATATATGAATCCGAGCGGCCCTCCGACTTCAGGCCCTTGTGCGACAGGCCGATAATCCGTGCGCATTCTAGGTATACAGTGGTCTATGATCTGATGGGAACCCCTTTGGGTCCCTTTTCGCCTGTCCTGCTACTTCTATCTCATAATTGTTCTAAGCAACTCGAGTCAAATTTTTTCACTGTCCTTGCCATCACGTTTACTGTTCTTTGTTTACCAATCCTGCCTTGAACCTTAAATACATGTTTCTTTTTACTCCAATGTTTGTTTTGGGTTTCAAATTGGTGGTCATCCATTTTGGATCACTCTTTCTGGAACTTATTTCTTATAAGGAATATTTCTTTTCTGTCCCGTCAAATTAAAATTTCCTTACAAATGAGGTATAATCCTCCTCAGCCCCGACCTCACTTCCATTTCTAACCGCTCTAATTACTTCCTCAGCCCGACCTCACTTCCCTGTCTAACCGCTCTAATTACCTCCTCAGCCCCGACCTCAACTTCCATATCTAACCGCTCTAATTACCTCCAGGTGCCTTCCTAATCCTTCATAATTGGCCTTTCCAGCTGTCATCGCCCTGTTTCCCTTTCCCTGGGAAAATTTCTTCCCCACCATCCCACACCCCTTATTTAAAAACCTCCAGGTGTCTTCTTAATCCTGCATAATTGGCCTTTCTGAAATTTGGTATTCGATGCTTATTGCCACTTTAAATTTTTCCACTTCCCATTTTTAAGCCAATCTGATCTCATAAAGGTCGCTATTATCTAAAATTTTCCCCCGACCTCCATATTTGTTAACTAAATCGTCTCTATTTTTCACAAAAATCTAGAATATTATCTCCTCTAGTAGGCTCCTTGATTGCTTTGACTAGGGAAATTATCCTGGATTATATTTACAAATCATCTGCGTCGCTGTCACCTATAATTAAATCCCAGTCTATATTCCTAAGATTAAAATCTCCCACCACGCTAGTCGATTATATCTGCAGGCCTTGTTTTTTTTCTTCCCATATAGGAGCTGAATCCTATTTACTAAGTTTGGAGGCCCCATACACTACACCCAAAACCATTTTTTTTTTTCTCAGTTTCCCTCTGTAACCTCTACCCATTAGACTCTATGCTGTCATCTGTTTTTTATAACATTATTAACATAACACTGCAATGCATCTCTTGCATAAAGTGCAACTCCTCCACCTCGTCTGCCTACTCTGTCCCCTTTTGAATAACTTATACCCAGCTATCTTGACTTCCGGATCAAAAAACCTTTCCTGACATATCCAAACCCTGTTTCTGTTAATGCTATTATATCAAAATCCTCTACACTATTTATTCCCTCAGGAAATCTATCTTGTTTAAAATACTCCTACAGTTTGTATAGTAAACCTTCAAGCAAATCCTCTTCTTTTTGTCAATTTTCCTTTTATCTTTAACTAAACCCCTCCTCTCTCTCTTCTTACGAATCCCCTTTAGTTCCCCGCGTTCTGAAAATCCTCCTAGTATCGCAAGTTTCCTTTTCCCCCCACCCCAGTGGGCCCAAACCCCGGTTCTCTATCTTAAGAAAACTGCAGTGCATCTACCTACCTTTCAAGGGGTTCAGACAAAAACTGAACTCCTTTTCCCGGAAAAGTGCACCCCGTCCCTGCGGTAGAGGTGGTTATGCCCGAAAAAGAGGTCCCAGCTGTCAACAAAGGGCCCAACCATTGGCTTTTGCAATGAAGTGCCAGCCGCAATTCAAGCAATAGCCCTGGAGTACCACAAGTCGTCAACAAAGCGTCTTGGAAGGACACCACACATCACAGGGAACCACCCTGTCCCTAACTTTACCTACAGCTTCCTTGAACCGCCGTAGCAAATTTCCCCACTTCTTACACACTCAACATCATTTCCCCCAGCGCTCAGGCAGACGATGGGCTTTTTCCCTTGGTCCGCCATGCACTCAAATTTCTTGTCACTAACAAACTATCCCCTTCCCTGGGTAACTCACCGACTTCATGCGCATCCCTTCTCTGTCACAGAACCCGCTGTCGAGATGCCTAAATTGACTGTCACCAACAACCAAGATTTTACCTTCGGGTAATAATGTATCGTCTACCTTCCTTACCTTCGTATCGTCCTCTTGCAGCCCCGAGAGTACCCTCAAAAAGGGTTCGTGCACACAACATGGTCATTGTTTACCTTTATCTCCTTTGGGCGGGCTCCATGATCAAATACCTTCCAAACACCAATCCCTGGTGACCTACTAGGAACCTTAGTAGTCGCTCGGTCACATCTCGCTCTGGTACCCCTCCAGGTTTCATCTCTCGCATGTGCCCCCCCACTCACTCCACTTTGGGCCTTCACCTCCACATTTAAGAGAAAGTATCTCTATTTCCTGCTTCTTCACACGCTTTTCAATTCGTTCACTTCACTTGCAAAACTCCTTTTCAGTATTCGATCGCCTCCAGTTTCTTTAAACGCCTCTCCACACCCTTCACTACACTCTCCCTCGACCCTTCTCACTCCCTCTACCCCACTAGTTTAAACCTCAGCCCCCATCACTCCTATAACACTACCACTCTCAACCCCAGCAGAAGCACACAACACCGCTTCTCTCTCCGCTCCACCAAAACACTCTCCATCGCAGACGTAGCATTCTAATCCCGAAAAGCTCAACCAAAACAACCTCACTCCTCGAGACCTCAGGTCAACTGAAGGAGTACTTACTTATCTACTTCTCTCATTCCATCCTTTTCTCCTCTATTTCATCCTTGATTGAGACAGACACATAGGAGCCACGAACATATTTTATAATTATATATATAATATATTGAACTTCCACAATAACTTGAACTATCAAAGGCTTCAATGGGAGAATAATACATGTAAAGTTGTCTACACCCTCCGCCTGACGTCGCCTCCATGGATTTTAGCGGGGGAAGAGTAATGTGCCCCCCCCCCGGTGCCCCCCATTCATAGATACCTAGCTACCCCACTGCCAACCTGAAGATCCACCACCTCAGTCCTACCCACCTAAACCTAAGTCCGCACAATGCTTTAAAAAATGAGATACCCTTTATTCTGGGAAAACTACCGTAGTAACACGTTAGTCGCCAACTGCAATAATGTCGCCAGGCGCCATACATATTACGAATTATAGCATCACTACTGATTTTTATGTGCCACTGAAGATGATACACAGTAGTTTATATCATGACTGTATATTTCCCTACTCGTTTTTTTCTTCGGGCGACAACGACGGTGAAGGACACCCAGAACATAAAAACTAGCTGGCGAACCCTTTGTGTAGCTCGGTTACCAACGTCGCCACTCGGTTTTTTTTTTGTAATTTGTTCATTTATAGCCATAATGTGACACAGATGAAGACACAAAATGACACAGACTCTCCAGATAGCCCCTTCTAACTTGCCTGAAATCATGGATGTAGAAATTTAAGTATTAACGCCACCAGAACGTCTGTGAATAAAAAAAAAAACTTTGTTTTGGCGACTTTAGTGTTATCTACGGTAGCTACAATCTAATACAATACTCCATATTGACCAATAATTTCCTGACCTAACTGGGGCTGCGCCCCCCTCTACTTTGAAGGAAAATAGTACCGTAGATAACACTAACTCGCCAGGACAACTTTTCTTTTCGATTTACAGACGTCTGGTGGCGTTAATACTTACATTTATACATCCATGATTTCAGGAAAGTTAGAAGGGCTATCTGGAGAGTTTTGTGTCATTTTGTGTCCTCATCTGTGTCATATTATAGCTATAAATGAACAAATTACAAAAAATATCACCCGAGTGGCGACATACATACACGATCACCAGCTAGTGTTTCATGTTCTGAGTGTCCTCCCACCGTCGTCGTCGCCCGAAAAAAAAGAGTAGCGAAATTTGAAACCGTATATACTTGCAGATACAAAGCATAAACCAACGCTGAAACAGGGTAGAATATACAGTCATATAACTACTGTGTATCATCTTCAGTGGCACATGTAAATCAGTTGTGATGCTATAATTCGTAGAATATGGCGCCCTGCGACATTAGTGCAGGTTGCGACTTTAATGTTATCTACGGTAGTGATATCTATGTATCTATTTATTTTGAGTATATTTATGTAATCATAATATATGCTTGGGGGTCGATAATCGAACTGGATTTCCAGAAGGGGACTGGTGTTATGTGTGTGTGTGTGTGTGTGTGTGTGTGTGTGTGTATATATATATATATATATATATATATATATATATATATATTATATATATATATATATATATATATATATTATAATATATATAATATATACTATATATATATATATATAAATATATATATATATATATATATTAGAGAGAGAGAGAGAGAGAAAAGAGAAGGAGAGAGAGAGAGGAGAGAGAGAGAGAGAGAGAGAGAGAGAGAGAGAGAGAGAGAGAGAGAGAAGAGAGAGAGAGAGAGAGAGAGAGAGAGAGAGAGAGAGAGAGAGAGAGAGAGAGATATTCATATATATATATATATATATATATATATATATATATATATATATATATATTATATATATATATATATTACACACACACACACACACACACACACACACACACACACACACACACACACACACACCACACACACACACACACACACACACACACACTCACCAGACCCCTTCTGGAAATCCAGCTCGATTATCGACCCCCAAGCATTTATTATGATTACATAAAAAAACTCAAAATAAAAATAAAAAAATGCTTGCACTTGGCCAGTCCTTTTGATGAAAATATAATACACACACACACACACACATATATATATATATACACACACGCCTGGACAGCTCGGTGGGTTACAGCGTTAGGCACCAATCTGTCGTCCGGAGTTCGATCCTTGGTCCCGCTCATTCCCGGGGATTTTTCTACTGATGAATTACTGTCTCCCTTGAGCAAGTGGATGGGTGTGTGTGGTGTGTGAGGTCCCAGCATTACCCAAAGATCGGTAATAATGACTTCCAAACTCGCACCAGGAGAGTGAAACTGGCGATCGCGAGTCCGACTCGCGTGGACAAGACCCCAGTCTAAACGGTCCTTCCGACGCGCAGGTTGGGGGTGGGGGGTGACTGACGTCACGCGCGCCCGGTGACCCAGGCTCTCACTGACCCGCCCCAGTCTGAACCAAATCACCACACCATTCATAGCTTCCCCCCTCTCCTCTCCCTCTTTGGGAGGGCGCAAATTTCTCCTTTTTACTTTTATTGTATTTATTACTGTTAATGTCTACCCCTACCACTGCTTTTACTACTACTACCACTACTACTACTACCACTGCAACTACTACTGCTACCATAAATTACTACTACTAGTAGTAGTAGTAGTAGTATAATAGTAATAGTATCTATAATAATATAAGCGAAAGTGTGTCTGTCTGTGTGTCTGTGTGTGTGTGTGTCCGCGATAGGTGCCGCCCCCGTGCCCCAATCCCATCATATGGCACAGTTTTGGAACCGGGTCGACCAGAGGCACATTTTAAGCCCACTTATGAGATGATCCGATCACTTTTATTTATTTTTAAATTTTAGTAGCCTATTAGCGAGAATTGTGAAAAAAGTGGGTTGCGAGAATTGAGGAAACCTTGATGTAGGGTGAAGGGTAATGGGTGAGTGAATGGGTGGGGTGATGGGTAATGGGTGTGGGTGATGAGGGGAGTGAATGGGTGGGAGGTGATGGGTTGGGGGTGATGGGTGATGGGTGAGGGAATAGGTGTGTGGTGATGGGTAATGGGTGAGTGAATGGGTGTGTGGTGATGGTATGGGTGAGTGAATGGGTGGGGGACGATGGGTATGGGTGAGTGAATGGGTGGGGGGTGATGGGTAATGGGTGAGTGAATGGGTTGGGGGTGTTGTGAATGGGTTGGCGTTAATACATACATTTCTACATCCATGATTTCAGGAAAGTTAGAAGGGGCTATCTGGAGAGTCTGTGTGTGGTGGGCCGAAGGCCCACCACACACAGACTCTCCAGATAGCCCACCTGTGTTTGGTGTTTTACTGTTTTACTGTTTTACTGTGTTTTACTGGCCCACCTGTGTTTTGGTGGGCCTAAGGCCCCACCAATAGCCCTCCGCAGGAGCTAGCCAAAAGTTCGCCTGGGGCGGCTTTGCGGCTAGTCTATAATAATATAACCGAAAGTGTGTCTGTGTGTGTGTGTGTGTGTGTGTGTCCGCTCCAGGTGCCGCCCCCTGTTGTGGAATCCCCTCATATGACCCAGTTTTGGAACCGGCTTGAGCAGGGGAAGGTTTTAAGCTCATTTATGAGATGATCCGATAATTATTTTTTTTTTTAGCAGCCTATTACCGAGACGTGAAAAAAGTGGTTGCGAGAATTGAGGAAACCTTGATGTAGGGTGATGGGTAATGGGTGAGTGAATGGTGGGGTGATGGGTAATGGGTGTGGGGTGATGGGTGGTGAATGGTTGGGGGGTGATGGGTGATGGGTGAGGGAAAAAGTTTGGGGGGTAAGGGGTAGGGGTTGAGTGTGGTGTGTGGTGAGGGATAAGGGGTTGATTTAAGGGTTTTGGGGGTTTGGGGGGTAGGGGTTGAGTGAAGGGGTGGGGGGTGGGGGTATGGGTGGTAAATGGGTTGGGGGGTGATGTAATAGGTATGCTTTAATACTACATTTCTACATCCATGATTTGGCAAGTTAAAAGGGTTTTAATCTGGAGGGGTCGGGTTTTTGGTGGGCCAAGGCCCCCACCCCCCTCCGCTGGAGTTTAAGCCAAAAAGTCCCCCGGAGGGGGGCTTTGCGGCTATTATCTATAAAAGTACCAAACAAGTATTTCTGTGGGGGGGTGCGGGAAGGTGGTGGGGGTTCGCGGTCGGGTAAATCGGTGAGCAGCGCCAAGAACCAAAGCGGGACGGTGGACGGCCAAACCCAAAATTTAGCTTGACCCCCCCCAAAACTTTAGAAAAAAGGCAAATTAGAAAATCGTTGGATTCGCTGGGAAATGTCTACTTTTAAAAACGATTTTTTTACATCGATTCTAATTCAAACATTGCCTTTAAAACCCATTTAACCCTTTTTCCCCATAAAAAATTTTAAAATTTTTTTGAATATTTTAAAATTTTGTTTTTTTGGCATTTTAAAAAATTAAAACCCTTGGAAACTACTTTAAATTCCTTTCTGCCGAGAAACCACTCTCACAATATTTGGGGTTTGAAACACCCTTTAATGGTTTTTTGGACCCCAAAATACCCCAAAATTAGGGGTTTTCCCTTTTTTTTGGGCATTTTTTGATTTGTTTTTTGGGTTTTCATTTAAACAAAAAACCCTTTTGGGGCAGAAACTTCCTCTTTTTTTCCTCAAAACATGTTCTGGTCATCTGACCCGGCCCAAAAATATAAAAGGGCTAAAACAATTCTCTGGACGGGCCCCCGCCCCTTGGGCTGGTCGATGACGATAAAGTTTGGGTTGGGAGGGCATCTCACTTTTGGTTTCATAGCCAGTATGGGGAAGCTTTTTATGATGGTGGCCCTCCAAAACATGCGACAGTACCTGAAGTGTAGGGCTCATCCCGTCCGGGGAGTTTGAGGGTTGCAAGGGAAGCGTATCCCAAGGTCTAAGGGAATCAACTGGTAAAACCAAAGGCACGTTTCCCTTTTTCAAAATCACTGCCAAAACCTTTCCCCAATAAAAAACCCGTTGCCCGGGTTTGGGAATGATAAACCCCCGCATTTAAATTGCAATCTAGAGAATTTTTTAAAAATGAAATTCCCCGGGAAACCCTGCACTGCGGGTTGTCGGGAGTTTTGAAATGCCTTTTGGTCATCCTCTCTTCTCAGTCCCAATGAAAAAGTTAAAAAGACACGGAAAGAAAAAATCAAAACATTCCGTCTGGTTTGGGCTTTCGGGATGCGGGGTGAAACCCTCTTTGAAGTTACTTCGGGGACCGTGGGGCTGATTTTGAAATCACCTTACCCCCCGCCCTTTTGAAGTCATAACCGTACTTCTCCGGGCAGGCCGCAGCAACTTGCAAAAAAACCCCGCCCACGGGCCTTATTTGGGGAAATTTGCGTCCTTGGGGTGTCACTCCCCCAATTTTCAGCCATGCCCGGAAGGGGGTTTTCTTTGGGAAAACGCTCAAAAAGGCTTTAAACTGGGGTTTCCTACGGAATCGGGGCTCTCGAACAGAGTATCAATCGCGAGGCTAAAACCAAAGGGTTTGGTGTCTTTGGGGTTCACACTGAAAAAAGGACCCTTAAAGTTTGCTGGCTGCTGACCCCCCCACATCCGGGGAATCGCAAAACGATTCAAAAAAATGTGTAAAACCCTCCCAATCCAAAAATAACATGAAAAAATTTTGGACACCCTCGAGGGGACCAAGGACCAAAAAATTATGTTAAAGTCTAAAGGAATCCTCAAGGAACACCCAAATCCATTTAAACCGGGAAAAGTGTGGAAACCCCCCCTAGTTAATATAACTAGTGGTCAGGTCCCATCAGAAGAAGCCCGAAGGTCGAAAAGGGAAAAGTGCCAAAAAAAGGGTTTGGGGAAATGTTCAATCAGTTCCCCCGAAAAAAAGGGTTTTTGGGGGAAAAAAGGGAAAGGGGAATTTCTGGGATTAAAACCCCCCGACAGTAGCCCAAAAACGTTTTTTTTCTATGGGGAATTTGCCCCTTTTCCTGATAAGGGGGGGAAGATAATGAATCGATAGGGAGGCCTTTTTCAAAAGACTGCTTGCAGTGTCAAAAAAACCTGATGGGGAAATATGCGCAGGTCCCCCTCCAATTTGGGCAGCTGTTCCGCCTTAAAGGGTTTCCACGACTAGGGTTCCCGAGGGGGAAAGACCAACAAAGCAGATCTTGCCAAAAAAGCTGGAAGCAAATAGGGATAAATTTCCCTTGCCCTTTCCTGCCCCAAATTCCCCAAACTCATGCATCTGTTTGAAATCCTCATTGTGGCAGGGCAATGTTCAGGCCCGGGAACAAGAATTTTTTTCAAGTTTTTCATATTTTGGAAAGGGGGGGTTGGGGGACCGAATTGGGGGCGCCCTTTTTAAAAAACAGGGGCCCAGGGGACCCCTTCCCATTCCGTTGTGCTTTTGGTCTTTGACCGGACGACAGGAACACCCAATTTTAATCACTAAACGACACAGACAAAAAAGGGATGTATTCCGGATTCAACTACCGATACAAGGGAACGGGACGCCCCCAACACAGGAACTTCCTAAAAACCAGTCCCAAACCCAAGGGCTAGTTTAGTTCATTCTTTCGGTCAAAACATCTGCGACAATGGACAAGATCTCCTCCCTGCAGAAAATTGGGTTTGAACGGCGGGGTTGGTTTTTGAAGAGGGAAAAAAGGTTAAAAGTTCGGAATGAAGTGGGTGTGCCCGGGTTTTGAGGGGTTGTACAGCACAAAAGGGGAGGGGGACATCGCCCGGGTATTGCAGCAATCATGTTACGAGAGACCCTCCAGGGATAATCCCTTCGGTGTGCGGGCACCGGAAAGTCTTCGTCCCTTTTTGGTGTATTTCTGGAGGGAGGGGGCACTGGCCGATGAAGTAAAAATTTTGCATGCTGGGCACTCAGGGGAAATTTTGTCTCCAAAAGGACGATTCAACCTGTTCCCATATCAGTACCCCCAAAATCGGGGAAAACAACATGCCCAAATCTTACCACCGGGGGTTCCCCTGTCATGTTACCCACAAGTTCCTTTTATACAGCTTGGAAAGCGAAAAGGCATATTCACTCCACCAACAATTCAGATGCCTTAAAAGGGGCCCGGGGAAGCTTCCAAAGGAAAGTTCCTACTTTCCTAATCCCGCAAGGCGATTTGTCCCCTTTTCATTCATGGTAAAAAACTAAAATCCCCAGTTTTTACTGAAAGACTACGTTTTTGTACTCCGGGGAAACCGACAACCCGATACCCGCATCCATACTGCCCCCAAAAGATGAAAGGGCCTTTTTGAACAAAATTAAAATTTCGGGGCCCAAAACCAAGTACAGTGTGGGGTTTAGAGTCACTTTTGCAAAACCTGAAACATGAACCCCCGTTTGGGCCCTGGTTGGGGATGTGAAAGCAAAAGGGGAAACTTTCGTCCAACAAAGTAAAAGATGAAACGGCACCCGCAGAGGTTAGAAAACCCAACTCATTTGTACTGCACTGACAAAAGGGTTTCGGGGGACAAAATGCAGTGTTTCATTGCGGACTTGAGTACATTGACCCTTTGTTCCCCTTTTGGTTTGGGGGAAAGGGCGAATCGGGCCCGGGTAAAAAGGGGAGGTGGCAATGGGGAAAGAAATCGGAGAATTTACACGGGCAGGAAAAGTGTAAATACTGGAAATAAACTTTGTAATGCCAAAATAACAATTTTTAATTTTTCCAAAATTCTCCTTTTTTATGGGGTTTAATTTGGTTTAAAAAGGCCCCGTTTTAATTTAAAACTTACTGTAAAACATCATTTTTCATAAAAGACACCCAATAGTGTAAGTAATCTTTGTAATGCCAAATAAAATTTTTAAAATATTTAAAAATTTTTCAATTTTGTTGGGTTTAATGGGTTTTAAAAGGTTAAAAAGGCCCTGTTTTTAAATTTGAATCTGACTGTAAAACCCTTATCCCTAAAATAAAACTCCTAACGAATCCAAAAAATACCCCATTTTCCTTTTTCCCAATGTGTGAAGGGGTAACCTTTCCCTTTAAATTAAAGGCCCCTTTTTTTTCCCCGACCGCTCCTCATGGACCACGGCCACCTCGGGCCCCTCCCTCCCCCCCCTCTCCCCAAAAGCCTTCAGGGCCCTCCCAATTTCAAATTTTTTTATTTAAAGTTATCATTATTATTATTATTAGTGTTGAATTTTATTGGGATTCATTATTCTTTCTGTCTTTACAATTATAAATAATTTTATCTTTTAATTACTACTACTACTCCACTACTACTACTACTATAAATACTACTATCCCAAACCCCAAAACCCTACTACTACTACTAAGGGCCAATATTTTCAAAAACTATTCCTCCAATGCTTTTGCTAATACAAAACTAATATTCTACTAAATTTCCACTACTACTTCCAAATCTACTACTTACTACTACTACTACTAATTTTAATAAAAATAAAAAACTAAAAACTAATACTGTTCTATTTATCTACAAACCCCCACTACTCCGGGCCGGAAATTTTGGAGTTTGGGGGAAATGGCAGCTGCCCCGGGGCCCCCCCAAGCAGGGGGGCCTCCCCAAAAATTGGGGAAACTGCCAAAATGGGGCCTGGGGCCTTCACATATTATTTTTTTTTTCTTATTTTTAAAAATTTTTCTTAATTTCTTTTGGTATTATTCTGTGTTTGCCCCTCCCATCCCTCTCCCCAAAAAAATTTGGGGGCCTGGGCTAAAGCGATATATTTGGGGAGGGGTTTCAAAAAATTCGGGCGCAAACCCTAGTTTTTTTTAGTTTTTTTTTTGTATAAATGGTTTAAAAATTTCCCTTTATCAAGGAAAAAAGATTGGGATTTTTTCTAATTTCCCGAGACGTTTTAACCTGCGACCCACAAAGAATGTAAACCCGGGGTGTCGACCCCCTCCCCCCCCCCCTCCCAAATTTGGATAAGGTAAAATTTTGTTAGGGTTTTTGGGGGGGTCCTAAGGGGCAAAACCCCCCCCTTTTGAAGGTTTTGGTTTTGATTTTCCCGGTGATTATTTCTAAGAGATTTTGGTTGATTAACGGGGGGCCCAGGGGGCAAAAGCCCCCCTTGGTTAGTTAGATTATTTACAGGAGGTGGGGGGAACGGAGGGCCCCCGCAAGGGGGTTAGGGGAAATTTTTTTACTCTAGAAAAAATTCTCAAAATCTAGGGTTTTTTTTAGCAAATTTTTTCTAAATTCCCCAAAATACGGGGTTTTTCCCACGCATTAAATTTTTTCCTAACCCCCAAACCCCCCATTCCCACAGGTTTCCCAAGCTTGTTTGGGGGAAGGGGGAAAAATTAAAGGGGAAAAACCCAGAAAATTACCCCTACTTTCTCCCGTATATTTATATAATAAATTTTTTTTAATCAAAGGCCCCTTTAATTTTTAAACAAAATTTAAACATTTTTTCTTTTTTCCACTGCCCCAGCTTTTGTTGGGTTGATGGCCCCTTTATCCCTTTTAAACGGGGGAAACCCCCAGCCTCCTTTTTAGGTAGGCATGGAAACGCCCGTAGCGGCTATGGCATTTTTTTAGGGCAAAAATTTCCCTTAAAACTTTTAAAAAGAAAAAAATCATTAAAAAAATTAACCCTTTAAAGGGAAATCCGTCCCGTAAAATTTTATATCAACCAAAACTTTTGGGAGTGATTTAAATTTTTAGAAAATATGGGGGTTAGGCTACTCCTTTCTTTATACTGTTAACAAGGGTGCCCGGGACTCATAGTCTCGCAACATCAATGTGTTACTTCTCAATCTGAATACTGTACGTATACTTCATTGAGCTGTGTTCACTTTAAAAAAAAAAATCTTTACCCAATTAGGTGATAGAGTACCCCAATTTCTTCACAATATACTATAGCTAATATACTTTCTCAATTTAGCTTTGCTTATTGCTTCAAAATGCTCCTAAACAGGCTAAAATAAAAAAATTCCCCGGACCCCCCAGCTGCTCAGTCTCGCTTCGCTCGGCACCCCATACTTTGTAAAATTTTGTAATGAAGGGGGGCCTCCACACAGAGGCTACCCATGGGCCTCCACAGGTCTAAATCCGGCCCTGCTGCTACTACTACTATTACTAATACTATAGTATGGGGAGTAGTATTTTTTATTATTTTTGTATTATTGTTGTTTTTATTGTTAGCTAGTTAGATATATTATCTAAAAAATGGAATATGGTAAGACATGGACGTGGGCGCATGGAGCGGAGCTTATCCTACTTTCAGCTATGCTGGAGATAGAATGAGGTTGATAGAATGAGGTATGAGTGTGGTAGTAATGAGTGGTATGATTTGACTGTCCTTTTTTCATTAAATTGTCCTATTTCCATGGGAATTTTGTCTTTTATTTATGTTAGATAGTCTGGCAACCCTGAGTTGACCACCATTCAATTACAAATTATGGTGGTCACTGGCATCTACAACATGAATGACAGACTTGGAGGCCAGCAGATCGGAAAAGAATATACTGTTGTCTTTGAAAGTAGTGCATAGGGATAAAAGGTGGACGTAGGTAATGTACATGTGTTGAAGGAACTACCACGTGTACGTAAGACTACCGGCCTCTTGTAGTTTCCTTATTTTCTTGACTTAAGTGGTTGTGGGTGTAGCGGTCTGGGAGGTTTGGTTATCCAGAAGGTTGTGTTTTCGGATGCCATGTAGCGCGCCAGAGGTACGATGATTACTTTTCATTTCATCCCGCCGCGCGGAGAGGCAACAGCTTGCTCCCGGCTCCTGCCTCACCCCAGCCGACCCCACGGCCGGAGATTTCCGTGGTGGATTAATTCGCCGTAGGATACTCTGGGTGGATTTAACCACTCATCTTCATCATTTATACATTTTTTCTCATCTTCACTGTCTTTCTTAAGTATATCTTTTGCGTCTTATTACCCAGTAATGTGAATATATATAAGCACAATCAATGAGAGACGAATCTTCTTGTAAATCAAGGAAGCGTAGCTTTGCTTGTTACTCAATCACGGGACGAGACCAGCTGAGGCAGCGGCTCTCTCAACTGCCTGTTGTCTTCGTCAGTGGCAGCCTGTCCTCCAACGGAA
>JACEEZ010013912.1:0-52097 GCA_016584305.1 Chionoecetes opilio
TTTTTTTTTTTTTTTTGGGTTTTTTTTTGTTTTTTTTTGCCTTTTTTTTTTTTCCGGGTGAGAATAAAGTAATATTTATTATTATTATTATTATTTGTCGAGGAGTGGGGAGGAGCTGGATCGCTACAAGGAGGAGTCTTCTAAGAGCCATGAGTCAGAGGGTGGCAGCCTTCCCTCTTTTGTGCATAGACAGCCTGCCTTCACCTACCTACACTGCCTCCCTCACCCTCCACAAACACCAGGTAAAGGAAAATGTTCTCCTTCTCCCCTCAATTATCGGGTCTGTTTGTCTGTCTTTGTCTGTTTGTGTGTCTGCCTGCCTGACTACCTGTCTTTTCTTTGTCTGTTTGTCTGCCTGCCCGTATATTTGTATGTCTCCTCTCTCTCTGTCTATTCTTCACAAGACAATAGGTAAAAGAATGGACACATTTAAATCTACCCTTAACCCCTTGAGGCCCGGAACGAAATTTCCCTTTGTAATTTGGGTGCCATTAGACGATTTTTAGTGAATATAAGCAATATTTTATAGATATGACCTTTTTTAGTATCATTGTTCACTAACTAATTTGGCATATTTAAGTGACTTTTCTTATTTTTTTAGCTAAAAAGAGACTATTTTCATACAACAAAGGAAAGATCGGGGCGTTGAATGGTTTTTTTTAAAAAACATGTACTCTTCTTCTTTCCCATACATCCCAGGTTAAAGGAAATGGACACTCTAAATGGACCCACTAAAAAAAGATTTTGATAGAGTCTGGCACAAATCTTTAATTTCCAAACACCCTCATTCGGTTTTCTACCTTCTCTCTGTCCCTTCATTTTAAGTTTCCTTTCAAACCGTTCTATTGCAGATACTGTAGACGGACATTTTTTCTTCTCCTAAATCTATCATTAGTGGTGTTCTCCAGGGTTCTGTCCTATCACCCACTCTCTTTCTATTATTCATTAATGATCTTCTAAGTCTAACTCACAGCCCTATCCACTCCAAACGCTGATGATTCTACCCTGCATTTTTCAACGTCGTTTATTAGACGTCCAACTCAACAAGAACTAATGATTCACGGAGAGATGCCACCGAACGCCTAACTTCTGTACTTTCTATAATTTCTGATTGGGGCAAAGCAAACCTTGTTTTTTTCAATGCCCTCGAAAACCCAATTTCTTCACCTATCTACTCGACAAAACCTACCAGATAACTATCCCCTCTTCTTCAGTGACACTCAAATGTCTCCTTCTTCTACAATGAACATTCTAGGACTATCCTTTACTAAAAATCTGTACTGGAAATCTCACATCTCATCTCTTGCTAAAACAGCTTCTAAGAAGTTAGGCGTGCTGTGGCGTCCTGCGCCCTTTTTTTTTTCTCCCTCCCCAATTGCTTGCTCTCTACAGGGGCCTTATCCGCCCATGTATGGAGTATGCCCTCACATGTATGGGGAGGATCCACTCATACAGCTCTCCTAAACAGGGTTGAGTCAAAAGCTTTTCGTTTTCAACTCCTCTCCTCTGACAGACTGTCTTCAATCTTTAAATCACCGCCGCAATGTTGCTTTTTCTTGCTCTCGTTCTACCGTTTTTTTTCATGCTCACCCGCTCTTCTAAACTTGCTAACTGCATGCCTCCCCCCTCCCAGCGGCCTCGCTGCCAAGACTTTTTACTCATTCTCATCCCTATTCTGTCCATCTTCCTAATGCAAGAGTTAATCCCGTATCTTTTCTCTTTCATCCCTTTCACTGGTGAACTCTGGAACTCTCTTCCTGTTTCTATTTTTCCACTTTCCTATGACTTAAATCTTTTCAAAAGAAGAGTAACAAGACACTTCCCGAACTAAATTGGCTTACCCCTCTGTTTTTATTTTATTCTCTTACTGTCTTCTTTATAGGGACTGACAACTAAGTGGGCTTTGTGTTACCCATTTTTGTTGTGCCCTTAGCCAGTTCCTTGTGATGTAAAAATAAAAAATAAAAAATCTACTCATAAGAAAGCAAAAAAAATAGCATTCTTAATCCTAGTTAATGATCGCAGACAAATGTATATCACTCTTATGTTTTAATTACGTGCATATGTTTGTTGTTGTGTTGGCTGTACTTCCTCTAACAGCAGCCTTCCATGATCTGCCTCCACCTGCCTCGCTTCGCCCCCCTTCATAATAGCGACCACAACAACGGATTTTTTCTTTTTAGTACGACGAGCGGACAGCCAATAAAAACTAGATTTGTCTTCTGCCGTGCTTTTTAGCTTTTTATTTTACTCATCATGCCCCGTAGTAAGCGTAAAAAGCTTTTGAAGGCTCGAGAAAGAGCTCTAAACAGGTCAAAACTTGAGCTAATGAAGAACAACAGTAGCCTTTTCACAAATATACTTATAACGTCGGACATGAAACGTTTAAGTTAAATCTGACTAAACATAGATTTGCATATATAAAAAACATTAAACTCATCAACATTCTTCAAATTTGAAATATTAGTATCAGAGATCTATTCGATTAAATATACACCCAAAAATGACAATTTTTTTTATATTTTTTTAATGGAATCTCTGATATTGGCTGGTACACTTTTATACATTGCTAAGACTGTGAAGAAGATTCCCTGAAAGTTGCGATGAAATCCAATGACAAATAAGTGACCCCCCGGATTCTCCCCTTCATATTACATTGTGGCTATATTATAACGTTATGCATTATTGACGCCAAACCTACGAGCATCACAGAATAATAGAATATTCCAGGCCAGGAGGAGAAGGAATACATAGGAATACAGAGGAAGAACAGACACCAGGATACCTATTGGTCTTTATTGAGGGTATCTGCTGAACTACATACTACTATCAAACTACATGTAAGATAACAGTTGAAAAGTATACCTTGTCCCTAAAGAGGATAGAAACATGGAAGTTCCTTTATGAAGAATAAGAGGAATGAAGTATGCTAACTGAAACTACCACTAACACTAATAATCCTGGGATGTTAATAATATAATTCGCGGGGCAATATCAAAACATACTACTATACTTTAGGAATAAAAAAATCACGTAGAACCGAAATAATCCAGTTGGGCAGCTGATGCTAAGTATTTATCAAGTTTAGTAGTTTAGTAGATATAGTTTATATTATATATATATATATATATATATATTATTTTTTATAATATATATATATAATATATATATATATATATATATATATATATATATATATATATATATATATATATATATATATAATAGAGGCAATACTTGCTCCATGAGGGAATCGAGATCTTATAATGAAGATATAAACCACGCGGGTAGAAACATCTTGATTGTTTATTTGGTACGTTCCGGCTATACATAAGCCATCATCAGCCTAAAATCGGATACAAAAATTATTTTTTTTGTTAAAAATGAAAATATACAAAATTAAAAATGTTTTTACGCTTTAAAAGAAACCCTAAAATATAAATAAAATTATAAAACATTAATAAAAAAACACCTACCAATCAACATTGCAGTGGAGTGGGGGAAATTCCCCCAAAGGTTTAAAAAAAGCACAAAGGGGGGTTTGAGGTGCCCTGTGCGCGAGGGAGGGTTTTGTGGTGGGGGTTGGGAGGCCCCCAAACCCATGGGTGGAGTGTGGGTGCTTTAAACCAGGGGAACCCCACACCCACGCAATTTGATTGGTGGGTGTAGATTTTTTTAATGTTTTATAATTTTATTTTTTTTTGGGTTGACTTTTAAATGCGTAAATCTTTTTTTAATTTTGTATTTTTTCATTTTTAACAAAAAAAAAAATTTTTTTGTACCCGATTTTAGGCTGATGAGGGTTATGTATAGCCGAAAGCCCAAATAAACAATCAAATTTTTCTACCGGCGGGGTTTTATTCTCATTATATATATATATATATATATATATATATAAATATATTTTTAATATATATATATAATATATATATATATATATATATATAAAAATTTATTATATATATAATTATATAATATATATATATTTATATATATATTATATAAAAAAATTTTTGTCGTTTCATTTTGAATAAAAAATGAAATTACTTTCTTAAAGTGGATCCCCATCCCATTGTTTAGAGCTTGTAGGATAGGGTGGGGAAGAGGGACATGCTGTGGGTGATGATGGGGCCCCCTGTCGTCTATCTTCTCCATTTGATGGTGATAGGAAGCTGTCCTTTGTAGGCCTTGTGGGGACAAATTCCCCCGGGAAAAAACGCTCGCGGCCATTTTCTCCCAACACACCCCAAAACGAATAGACCTAAAAAAATAGAACCCTTTAACAAAAATTATGGCATGAATTTTTTTAATGTGCCGTGTATGAAATGTCTTTTTTTTAATTTTTTTTTCTTTTGAAATGTGGAAGAACCCCCTTTGTCCTGTTCGGGGAAAGGGCCCTTGTTAAATTCCCATTTTTTTTCCGTCGACCTGCGGGGCTAAAAACCCCAGTCTTCTCGTCTGGGTTTCCCCTTGACAAGTGTGGGAAAACAAAATTTTAAAGATATTAGTTAAAAAAATAAACTGAGAAGCATAAAATTTATATTATACGGCGAAATTGTATATTTTTTTTACAGAAACATGGAATTTGAGTTCCGTCAAATTTCACAAACAAGGGCTTAAGACTGTACAAAGGATGTTTAGGGGGATAAAAAAGCCCCCTCCTAAAATTTTTTGGTTTAAAATTCTGAATGTTTTTAAATTTTTTAATTCATCCAAAAAATAAATAGTGTTGTATTCTTTGCTTTAAGTGAAATTCTCCTGAATTTGTTTTTTTAGTAACACCCTTTGCAGTTTTTAAAATTTTTTTCATGATATGGAGGGGGGGGGGGGTTGAGAAAATGAAAGGGGGCCATGGCTGAGTGCTCTCGTCCTATACACCATGTCAAACAATATCATATAATATACAACAAATAATCACCCGCCGATAGACTACTGTACCATCATAAGCCCCCTTGAATGTTCCCATTTCCCAAACACGGTTTTTGATCATTTCGACACAAAAAAGTCTTTTTCGACATAAGGCAATTCGCCCACACCTGGGGGTTTTTCGCCCCATTAGTTAATTTTTAATATTAAGGGGGTAATATATAAGAGGAACACAAGAACTTGCTTTGGAAAAATTGTGTTTTTTTCCCGCCTTTGTGGGTTTTTTTCTCAGACTCTTATGTAACAGTTATAGAAAGGGTTAGGATATTTCCCAAACGGGTTTATTTCCAAACGTTTAAAAACAGAAAAGTAAAGGGGTTCAGTCTTTAGGGAATATACGGGGGTGAAGACCTTATTAAAATTTTTGAAAGCTTTTTTCATATTTTAAGGACCATAAGCATTAACCTTTTTAAATTCCCCAAGAATTTTGCTCATTTTTTCTTTCGCAATTAAAATGTGACATCATTTTTTCGGGTGAAGGCACGCGGGGGTTTTGGTACCGCAGAGTTTTCTCCTGTAATCTAAAACCATAAATGGTTTTTAGCCCAAATCCCCTTCAAAATTTTTTCAAACGACAGGGGCCCCTGCCGCTTACCACCTACGATTTTTTTTTATCATATTATATTCATTATCACCCCTTTTCCCCCTCTGCATAGCCTCATAGGTTTTTAAACATGACATAACAAATTTATTTTTCTCGCTGCACAGAAACAAGGGGGTTACAAGGCATTGTCACCCTTTTTCCCTTCATGCACCCTAGGTATTTGCAAGGGATTATTACCCTTATTCCCTCTCCCGCACAGCCATCAATGGTTAGCAAGGCTTGCACCCTTATTTTCCCCCCCTTTTACGTAATAGGGGTTAGCAAGGCTTATCACCTTTTTCCCTTCTGCACAGCCACATAGGGGTTAGCAAGGCATTGTCACCCTTTTTCACCACTGCACAGCTTTCATAGGTTTTAGCAAGGCATTGTCACCCTTATTCCCTTTGCACAGTTCATAGGGTATTACAGGGCATTAACACACTTATTCCTCTCCTGCACAGCTATCATAGGGTTTAGCAGGACATTAACACCCTTTTTTTCCCCTTTTCTCCAAGCCATCATAGGGAGTTAGCAAGGGATTGCACCCCTTTTTTTCCCTCTCTGAACACCTATAGGGTTTAGCAGGGCATTAACACCCTTTTTCCTTCTCTGCACGCCTATAGGGTTTAGCAAGGGATTGAAAACCCTTTTCCCTCTCGGCAAGCTTTTCATAAGTTTAGCAAGGGGCTTTCACCCTTATACCCTCTGCTCTTTCATTTAAAAACTATATAGGGTGTTAGCAGGGATTTCACCCTTATTTCCCCCCCTGCACCCGTAATCATAGGGATTAGCAAAAGGGATTAACAGCCTTATTCCCTCTCTGACAGCCATCATAGGGTGTTAGCAAGGTTGGTCATTTTTATCCCCTCTGCACAGCTATCATAGGGTTTTTACAAGGCATTAACACCTTTATTCCCCCTTTTGCACCCAAAACCTCATAGGTGTTTGCAAGGCATTGTCACCCTTATTCCCTTCTGACGCCATCATGGGTATTAGAAGGCATTGTCCCCCTTTTCCTCTTGCAAGCCATCATAGGGTATTTGCAAAAGGCTTTGCACCCCTTTTTCTCCTTCTGCCAGCCATATAGGATGTTAGCAAGGGATTAACACCCTTTTTCCCCCTGCTAGCCATCATAGGGTGTTTGCAAGGATTTTAAAACCCCTTTTTTCCCCCTGCACAGCCATCATGGGGTTTTGAAGGCATTTTCCACCCTTATTCCCTCTCTGCACAGCCTCATAGGGTGTTATCAAAGGCAGTCATTCTTATTCCGTCTCTGCACAGCTTCAAGGTTTAGCAAGGGTTTTAACACCCTTTTCCCTCGCTGCAAGCAATCATAGGGTGTTTGAAAAGGGAATTCACCCTTATTCTCTCTCCCCAAGCCATCAATATGTTATCAAGGCATTTTCAAACCCCCATTTCCCTCTCGCACAGCCAGCATAGGGTATTTAGCAAGGGATTTTTTACCCTTTTCCCCTCTGCCAGCCACATAGGGTTTTAAAACAAGGTATTGTCACCCTTTTCTCTCTCTGTACAGATAAAAGTATGTTATCAAGGCATTGTCACCCTTTCCCTCTCTGCACAGCCATCATAGGGGTTTGCCAAAGGATTGTCACCATTATTCCCTTATGCACAGCCGTCATGGGGTTTAGCAAGGCATTGCACCCTATTCCCCTCTCTGCACAGCCGCCAAGGGGTTTTTTGCAAGCCCTTAACACCCTTATTCCCTCTCTTTACAGCCATCATAGGTATTAGCAAGGCTTTTAACACTCGTATTCCCCCCTCTGCACAGCCATCATAGAAATGTTGATGGCTTAAAAACCCTTTTTCCCTCCTGCACAGCCATCATAGGGGTTTGGGAAGGCATTGGCACCCTTTTTTCCCCCGCGCACACAAATCATGGGGTTAGCAAGGGATTGTCACCCTATTCCGTTCTCACAAGCTATCATGGATTTGGAAGGCATTACACCCTTTCTCTTCGCACAATATAGGGTATTAGCAAGGCATTTAAACCCCTAGCCCCTCTGAAAAACCATCATAGGGGGTTTGCAAGGGATTGTACCCTTATTCCCTCTCTGCACAGCTACATAGGGATTAGCAAGGCATTAACACCCTAGTCCCTTTTGCCAGCCATCATAAAGGTGTTTGCAAGGCATGCCCCTTATTCCCTCCTGCACAGCTATCATAGGGTTTTTTGCAAGGCATTAACAACCCTATTCCCTTCTGTACAGCTATCAAGGGTGTTTTGCAAGGCATTTTCACCCTTATTCCCTCTCTGCACAGCCCTATAGGGTGTTTGCAAGGCATTGTCACCCTTATTCCCTCACGGTACAGCTATCATAGTTGTTGCAAGGCATTTTCACCCTTTTTCCCCCTTTACAGAATCATAGGGTGTTAGCAAGGCAAATTTAAACCCTTTTTCCTTCTCCCGCACAGCCATCATATGGGTTAGCAAGGATTGTCACCCCCTTTTTCCCCGCGGCAAGATTAAAAGGTTTTTAGCAAGACTTGTCACCCCTTTTACCCCCTCTGCTCTTTTCATTAAAGGGTATTTTAGGGTTTTTAGCAGGGCATTGTCCCTTATTTTCCCCTTCACAGTAATCAAGGGTATTAGCAAAGGGTTAACAGCCTTTTTCCCTTCTGCAAAGCCATCATAGGTGTTGCAAGGCATTTTTCATTTTTTATTCCTCTCGCCAAACTTATTAGGGTGTTAACAAAAGGCCCCTTTTAAACCTTTTTCCCTCTCTGCCAGCCATATAGTGTGTTAGCAAGGCATTGCACCCTTTTTCCCTCCCGCACGCCATCATAGGGGTTTAGCAAGGTTGTCACCTTATTCCCTCTCTGCACAGCCACCATAGGGTTTAGCAAGGGATTGTCACCCTTATTTCCCTTCTGCACAGCCTCCCAAATTTACAAGGCATTAACACCCTTATTCCCTCTGACAGCCATCCTAGGGTTTTTAGCAAGGCATTAACCCCCTTTTTCCCTTGCACAGCATCATAGGGTGTTTGCAAGGCAAATTTCCACCTTTTTCCCTCTCTGCACAGCCCCTCATAGGGTGTTATCAAGGGTTGTCATTCTTATTCCGTCTCTGCACGCTATTAAGGATATTAGCAAGGTTTTAACACCTTATTTCCCTCGCTGCCCCAAGCAATATAGGGTGTTAGCAGGGGGATTTCACCCTTATTCCTCTCTCGCACAGCCATCAAGTATGTTATCAAGGGTTGCACCCTTATTCCCTCTCTGCCAGCCGCATGGGTATTGCAAGGCATTTTCACCCTTATTCCCTCTCTGCACAGCCATCTAGGGTATTAGAAGTTATTGTCCCCCCTTTTTCCTCTCTTTCAGCCTCATAGTATGTTATCAAGGGTTTTTTTCACCCTTTTTCCCTCTCGCACGCCATCATAGGGTGTTTGCAAGGCTTTTTCACCATTATTCCCTCTCCCGCAAGCCGTTCCTAGGGGTTTGCAAAGGCATTTCCACCCATTCCCCTTCGCACAGCCGCCAAGGGGTTTTAGCAAAGGGATAAAAACCCTTATTCCCTCTTTTCACCGCCATCATAGGGATTAGCAAGGGATTAAAAACTGTATTCCTCTTGCACAGCCATCATAGAGTGTTGATGGGATTAACCCCTTATTTTCCCCTTGCACAGCCATCATAGGGTGTTAGCAAGATTGCACCCTTATTCCCTCGCTGCACACCATCATAGGGTGTTAGCAAGGCATTGTCACCCCAAATTCCCTCTCTGCAAAGTACATAGGAATTAGGAAGGATTATACCCCTTTTTCTTCTCTGCCATATCATAGGGTATTAGCAAGGCATTAACCCCTATCCCCCTTGCACAGCCATCATAGGGTGTTGCAGGCATTGTCACCCTTTTCCCTCTCTGCACAGCTACATAGGGTATTGCAAGGCATTAACACCCCCCGCCCCCTCTGCACAGCCCTCATAGGGTGTTAGCAAGGGATTGTCACCCTTATTCCTCTTGCAAGCTATATAGGGTTTAGCAAGGATTAACAACCCATTCCCTTTTTTGTACAGTATCATGGGTTTTAGCAAGGCATTGTCACTCTTATTCCCTCTCTGCAAGCCCTCATAGGGTGTTAGCAAGGCTTTTTCACCTTATTCCCCCACTGTACAGCTATCTAGTGGGTTAGCAAGCATTTTTCCCCCTTATTCCCTCTCTATACAGCAATCATGGGGTTTGCAAGGGATTTAAAACCCGTATTTCCCCCTCTGCCCCATCATAGGTATTAGAAGGCCCCTTTAACACCCTTTTCCCCCTGTGCCACTATTTTGGGTATTAGCAAGGCATTAACAACCCATTCCCTCCTGCACAGATCATAGGGGGTTAGCAAACATTGTCAACCTTTTTCCCTATCTGCACAACAATAGGGGTCAGCAAACATTAACTCCTTTCCCTCTCACACAGGCATTAAAAGGGTACATAGGGTATTAAAGGGGTTAAAACTTTATTTTTTCTGTACAGGCAAATTAAAGGGTATCTTAGGGTATTAGCAAGGCATTATCACCCCTTTTTCGCTGCTACGGGGAGGGAGGGTTCACCCGCCCCGCTGCCTTCACGGCACGGGGCAGGAGGGCCCCCCCCGCCCCCGGTGCCCTTTACGGCACGGGGCAGAGAGATCCTCACCCGCCCCCGCGTGCCTTCACGGCACGGGGCAGGGAGGCCTCACCCAGCCCTGCGTGCCTTCAGAGCATGGGTGAGGGAGGGTTTCACCGCCCCGGCGTGCCTTCACGGCAAGGGGCAGGGCTGGCCTCACCCGCACCCGCGTGCCTTCACAGCACGGGAGAGGGAGGGCCTCACCCGCCCCCGCGTGCCTTCACGGCACGGGGCAGGGAGGGCCTCACCCGCCCCGCGTGCCTTCACGACATGGGGCAGGGAGGGCCTCACCGAGATAAATAAAGGCACCGCTATTTCTGTCCCAATTTTCTGTCCCAAGAGAGAGGAGAGAGAGAGGAGAGAGAGAAAAGAGAGAGAGGAGAGAGAGAGAGAGAGGAGAGAGAGAGAGAGAGAGAGAAGAGGAGAGAGAGAGAGAGTTTTTAATTACGGTGTTATTTGTACAAAGCCATTCAGATTGTCTTTCTAAGCATTATACTGTAATATAATTACTAATAAAATTGTATTTTTAATTTGGAAATTATACTCTATTATTAATAATAATAATGATATAATCATGATGCAATGGTTATTTTGATAATAATTAGTATATTAGTAATAACAAAACAAAAAACTAAATAATAATTGTAATAATGATACTAATAACAATAATAACGATAATGATGATAAAGATAACAATAATAAATAATGATAATGATAACAAAAATAACATTATGCTAATACTGCGTAAAAGTCCTGAAGTACAGGGACTATTTTAATAGCCACTTTGTTTTTCTTCTTTTTTATCCTCTTCCTATTCTTCCTCCTTCTCCTCCTCCAATATTACACACACACACACACACACACACACACACACACACACACACACACACACACACACACACACACACACACACACACACACACACACACACACACACACACACATATGGGTCTAAATATTTATTTATGATTCACTGAGGTACTGTACATGACTGCTGGAGAGAGAGATAAGATAAGATAAGATTTTCATCCTATCTAGACACTTTGCAAGTACCAACTACAAGGTTATTGACTATACAAAGCGCCGCCACGTCAGCACGAACTAGGCGGACTCGAACCGCTGACCGAATGCAGAGGGACGCTGCACATTGCGGGCTCACGTCTCTACCAACCTTGCCACCCTGACGGGCTGGAGAGAGAGAGAGAGAGAGAGAGAGAGAGAGAGAGAGAGAGAGAGAGAGAGAGAGAGAGAGAGAGAGAGAGAGAGAGAGAGAGAGAGAGAGAGAGAGAGATAATGTGGAACTGATTTAAAGAGGAAATATTCTGGGATGTTTGTGCAGATGAGAGAGAAAGAGAGAGAGAGAGCCACTCACTCAGTCGCCTAAATCTATTGGTCTTGTGTTAGGACGTTTGCGGGTATCGGGTTGTCACTTCTCGCCTGATGTGTATAGGAAATCAGATGCGTTACAGTGTTTGCGTAGTGGTAACACACAAAATTGAAATTGTAGCAAAATTTTATTAGTATATTCTTGTTTCCCTTATTTCTTAATAGTATATTAATGATACATTTTTACTCATCTCTTAGCATCCTTAAATTTCAATAATTTGTGGCTAAAACTCTTGATGGCTAGAAATATCCGCATCCGCAAATATTGATAATAAATACCCGCACCACATCCGCATCTTCAAATAGCGAAACATCGATATCCAGTCCACAACTAATAATAACATAATGTATTAATAGATACAGCAAGTGTAACTAATGATCACAGTAACTAATATATTATATCAGTTACTCTGTCCATAATGAGAGAATGGGGACGCGCCGTGGTCGTGTCCTGTGACTCACGGCGAAAAGTCCTGCATACCACGGCGCACTCTGCACGGACACGACGTCTTGTCCGGGACGGCCCACGGCGAAAAGTCGATACGTGTGAGCCGGGCCTAACGAGCAGAGGCATTTGCAGTAGCTATTAAATGTGTAAAGAAGTTTATGGGATTGAAGAGTATTTAGCCAAACTAAATAAAACTAATCGTATCTCTCTAACTATATTCCGCACAGGAAATAATCAGCTGCAAATTATTACTGGAAGACATAGTCAAATAAGCAGGGAAGAGCGTTATTGTACTCAATGTAATGACGGAAAAGTAGGAGACGAATATCATGTTCTGTTGCAATGTCGAAATGAGGACATTATTCAGTTAAGAAGCAGATACATACCATAGTATTACAGGTTACACCCAAATCACTCTCAATTTATAATGCTGATGCAGAGCAAAAATGTAATATTATTAACAAATTTAGCACAATTTTAAAATGCTTTGATTAAGCTGTTTAGATGATGTTTTTGTTATGAATGTGTACATATATTACACAGGAGCTGTGCTCCATACTTTTTATAAAGTCTGAGCAAATAGATATAGTCTATTCTATATTCTATTCTATTCTATTCATCACACACACACACACACAAACGCACACACACACACACACACAGCACACACACTATATATATCATCTGGACGCGTAGAGCCTGAAAAACACAAACCTAGGAGAGGAAATACTGTCTGGATACAAACCATAATCCAGGGATCATAAAACACATACACACGCACTCTCTTTCTCTATTTTCTTTCTCTTCTCTCTCCTTTCTCTCTATTTTCTTTCTCTCTCTCCATCTCTTCTCTCTTCCTTCTCTCTCTTTCCTCTCTCTCTCTCTCTCTCTCTCTCTCTCTCTCTCTCTCCCCTCTCTCTCTCTCTCTCTCTCTCCTCTCTCTCTCTCTCTCTCTCTCTCTCTCTCTCTCTCTTCTCTCTCTCTCCCCTCTCTCTCTCTCTCTCTCTTCTCTTCTCTCTCTCTCTCTCTCCTCTCTCTCTCTCTCCTCTCTCTCTCTCTCTTCTCCTCTCTCTCTCTCTCTCTCTCTCTCCCCTCTCTCTCTTATATCTCCTCTCTCTTTCTCTTATGTCCTCTCTCTTTCTCCTATCTCCTCCCTCTTTCTCTTATCTCCTCTCTCTCATCTCCTCTCTCTATCTCATCTCCTCTCCTCTCTTCTCCTCTTTATATCATCTCCTCGCTCTCTCTCTTTCTCTCTCTCTCTCCCTCTCTCGCAAATCACCAACATTGTGTAAGCGATGGCAGAGTGGTCAGTGCCTGCATATGGTATGTTCGGGGTGCAGAGTTCGATCCCCGAGGAGTGCCAAAATCAACTTAAAACATTTCTGCACCGTCGAGTGGCCTAAGAAAACCCACATGCTGCCCATTCACTCTACCTTCGAGTGCATCGGAGGACACAGGGGGGCGGCATGAGCCTCTAATCACAGGCGTCACTATAACAATCCTACCTGCGGCCTATCATCACAGCCCTGGAGGTCACTGCCTACAGGCACTATAGGCTGAAATGTAACGAAAAAACAATGGAAATCAACACTCACCACGTTCCTCCCTTCCTTCCGTCCTGCCTTACGAATCGTCAAGACACTTTCTTCTTATCTGCTGGAGAAAGAATAATAAAATGACTGAAGTTATGCAGCTCCTTTTATGAATACATGAAGGAGAGGTGAAGAGAAAGGAGTAACTTAACCCCTTGAGGCCCAGAACGTAATTTCCATTGTAATATGGGCACCATTAGACAATTTTTTTGTGAATATAAGCAATATTTTATAGATATCACCTGTTTAGTATCCGTGTCAACTAACTAATTTGGTATATTAAGTTAGTTTTTGTAATTTTATAGCTCGACAACATACATTTTTTTATAGCAAAGGAAAGATCTGAGCGTCGCCGACTGCCCTGGCGTGGCAGTCGGCGGGCAGCCTGTCGCCATTTCGGGTAACTGTAAGTGTGTTTTTGTGTGTGCCAGTGTGTGTGTGTGTGTGTGTGTGTGTGTGTGTGTGTGTGTGTGTGTGTGTGTGTGTGTGTGTGTGTGTGTGTGTGTGTGTGTGTGTGTGTGCGTGTGAATTTTTGTACATACAGTATATAATATATACTAGTTTTATAAGTACTTTGACAATCGCAGGGGTGGCTTCAATAGGGATTAATAATACTAATACTGAACATACAAATACTGATCGATGTATTGAAGTAATGATTGATGATCATTAAGATCTGGGCGTCAATGATGAAGTAATGATTGCTAATAAATAGCAATGCCTATCATATGTTTATGTCTTGTAGTAAGTTTTGTCTAATTTGTGGTTTTTAAGGAATATCTGGAAGTATCATGTCATTGTGAATTGGCTGAAATAGGGACTTCTAATCATTGTAACTGAGAAGTGACTCCAGATTCGTGTTCAGCATGCCCGATAACTGTTAGGAACTAATTTTCAATCAAATCAATTAGAAAAAATATTGCAAATATTGCATGGGATATGCCTTGATTTTTTTTTTTAATCCCGTTTTTTTTAATAACTTAAAAAACTATGGCAGATAGATGCAACATGTATAAAGATAAATATGAAGCAGAGCAAGGACTATCATTTGGTGTAAAGTAAAAAAATATTGATTGGTAAATAACAGAGAAAATAGCATATTCGTACATTTATACAAAATATCAATTTTCTCGACAACCATGACGTGTATTGACAAGCCAATTACGGAATCATGCAGATCACCTCAAGATGAACCTTTGTTACTTCGATAAGTTTTCTTACGACACACAGTTTTGCGGCAAAATAACAAAAAACCCGATTTTCGACAATTTTGGAATATTTTTGAGCAGCCAGAAATCGAAATATTATTTAAAAAATTGATATTCATGAAAATTTGCTCCTAGCAGTTATCGGGCATGCTGTAAAACGAATATGGAATCAGTTCTCAGTTACAATGATTAGAAGTCCCTATTTCAGCCAATTCACAATGACATGATACTTCCAGATATTCCTTAAAAACCACAAATTAGACAAAACTTACTACAAGACATACAAATATGATAGGAATTGCTAAATTAATCATTACTTCAATACAACGATCAGTAATAGTATTTTCAGTATTAGTAATATTATTATTAACCCCTATTTGAGCCACCCATGTGATTGCCAAAGTACTTATAAAAACTAGGAATACTATAGCAATCCTGTGGGACTTCTAATGCCCTCCCATGAATCCTGTAGGATGCATGAAGGAGCGAAGAGGCCCGTGAAGGACTCTAAAGGATTGTATACAAAGCGAAGGATACTTAAAAAAAATAGTTCTTCCTCCTCCCATTTCCCATCCTCCCTTCCTTGTCCCACCTCCTTTCTTCTCCTCCCCCTCTTCCCTTCTACCTTCTCCTCGTCCTCCCCCCCCCTTCCTCCTCCTCACCCCTTCTTCCTCCTCCCCCTCCCGCCTTCTTCCTCCGCCTATCGTATTTATACGATAATTATCATATATCAGATCACGCTAGGCAGCTGCAGCACGCACCGCATGGGAGAGGTCGGACTCCCACTAGTTCCCACATAACTACGGTGAATTCAAACTGGCTCGAATGATGTAAAGTTGTTGAAAATTTTGAACTGCCCTGAAACAGGTCGAATTACCCGAAGTTTGAATTATATGGGTTCGATTCAAAGAGGGTTTACTATATAGATAGATAGATAGATAGATTATAGTACATCACCTCTATGAGAACTGGTAGTGGTTGTAGTAATGAAAGATATATAAAAAAAGGCCTTAACCTATTTCAGTCTTCACAAGGAAATGCCACATAACTCACGATTCATTTAGTTAGAGTGAACAGCCAAATGCCACTTAGATATAGTGTTCATTATAGTATATCACCTCTATGAGAACTGGTAGCTTGGTGTAGTAATGAAAGGTATTAAAAAAAGCTTAACATACTCCAGTCTTCAAGGAAATGCCACATAACAGACGATTCATTATGTTAAGAGTCAGTTCCACACACACAAAGAGGTAATTCTCGTTATTATAAATTGTAAACATAAACATAAACACGTTTAAGATCTGTTCTGTTAAAAAAACTTTTTTTTTTTTTTTTTTTTTTTTTTACATCACAAGGAACTGGCCAAGGGCACAACAAAAATGGGTAACACAAAGCCCGCTTAGTTGCCAGTCCCTATAAAGAAGACAGTAAAAGAATAAAATAAAAACAGAGGGGTAGGCCACTTTAGTTCGGGAGGTGTCTTGTTACTCTTCTTTTGAAAAAGATTCAAGTCATAGGAAAGTGGAAAAATAGAAACAGGAAGAGAGTTCCAGAGTTTACCAGTGAAAGGGATGAAAGAGTAAAGATACTGATTAACTCTTGCATTAGGAAGATGGACAGAATAGGGATGAGAATGAGTAGAAAGTCTCGTGCAGCGAGGCCGCGGGAGTGGGGGAGGCATGCAGTTAGCAAGCTCAGAAGAGCAGTGAGCATGAAAATAACGGTAGAAGAGAGCAAGAGAAGCATCATTGCGGCGGTGATTTAAAGATTGAAGACAGTCAGTCAGAGGAGAGGAGTTGATGAGACGAAAAGCTTTTGACTCAACCCTGTTTAGGAGAGCTGAATGAGTGGATCCTCCCCAAACATGTGAGACATACTCCATACATGGGCGGATAAGGCCCCTGTAGAGAGCAAGCAATTGGGAGGGAGAAAAAAAAGGACGCAGACGCCACAGCACACCTAACTTCTTAGAATCTGTTTTAGCAAGAGATGAGATGTGAGATTTCCAGTTCAGATTTTTAGTAAAGGATAGTCCTAGAATGTTCATTGTAGAAGGAGACAGTTGAGTGTCATTGAAGAAGAGGGGATAGTTATCTGGTAGGTTTTGTCGAGTAGATAGGTGAAGAAATTGGGTTTTTGAGGCATTGAACAAAACAAGGTTTGCTTTGCCCCAATCAGAAATTGTACAAAGATCAGAAGTTAGGCGCTCGGTGGCATCTCTCCGTGAATTGCAGTCTTCACAAGGAAATGCCACATAACACACGATTCATCTGGTAGCTTGGTGTAGTAATGAAAGGTATTAAAAGAACCTTAACCTATTAGTCTTCACAAGGAAATGCCACATAAAACGAATGCCACATTCGGAGGACGTAGGCGTCCTGCCGTGTCTGCCAATGACAGTGGTACCCGTGTTAGTTCATGACTCAGAAGACTTTTAAGGTCTATATCACGTCCGGAGTCCTGTGCCACAAGAAGCCGCTGGAACAGAAGCTTGTCTAGTTATATCATAGTATTGAAACGGACTCTGAGTGACTTAAACACGACATTCTTTCATTTCATTTCATGTACATGTAAACTTGCATATATGCAATGATGCGCCTTTTTCGTCCATCGTTCACTGTTGCGTTACTTAAATTTTCACTAGATGTATGTTATGTTTGTAATAAGTAATTAAAGCTACCCATTATTATAGCATAAACCAATATTTTTACAATATGGCTTGTTATTCTGCTCATTTTGACACCTAATATAAGTTTGTAACTGCATTATTGGTAATTTTATTGAAATTTTTGTATTTTCGAGAAAATCTGATATTTCGCGATTGACCTCTTTCACAAAATAACGCACTGTGAGGTCCCAAATCAAAATATCAAGTGTCATCCAGGCTAATATTGCTCAGGAGGTGTCATGGTTCAATCCTAGTATGGGTGACAGCTTGTAACAAACCGTTACCCCTCATGTGATTTCTGGGCCCCTTTTCACATAATATTCCTAGTCTATAATGCTGCACTTATCAATATTAAATTCCATCTGCCATATATCTGCTCACTCATTTAATTTATCTAAGTCTCCTTGCAAAATATTTACATCAGACTGTGATCTAATAATCCTACCTACTTTAGTATCATCCGCAAACTTGCTGATATCACTGCTAATCCCACTATCCAAGTCGTTGATGTAAATAAAAAATAGTAATGGACCCAAAACAGACCCAGAGAAGGAAGAGAAGAAAAGAAGAAAGGAGAGAAAGGAAGGAAGGAATTAAGGGAAGATTAGGTTAAGAGAGAAGGATATAGTGTGTGGGGGTGTGCCGGCTGAGATAGCGGCCCAGGACTCGAACCCATGTGCTTAGCCTCAGATGATAGGGCAGCTCGGAGTTAGATAGAGCAGCACTTTACCACTGAGCCACGGGGACCTAAAAACATTAAGGCCCGATTCACACTATAGGGACGGTCACGCTCCGTTCCCTCTCCACTCTCGATCCGCTCACGGTCCGGGTGCATTCACATGTCCACTCCGCTCTCGCTCCGCTCACTGTCCCGTCATTCCCTATCCCAGGATCCCTCAACAGCAGTGGATGTACGACCATCATTGATGGAACATGTGTGACTTTTCACCAGCCGAGTTGGCAGTAATCGCCATTGCACTGGATGAAGAAGAAGAAAGAAAACAAAGTCGAAAAAGAAAGAGTGTGGGTTCATCCCATCTTGCAAGATAGGAAAAGTGAAGGAGAATTCCATACGCTGTTTCCCCGTCTTATTGATGATGAAAGTAAATTTCATAGTTATTTCAGAATGAATATTGGAACATTTGAAAAAATACTATCAACATTTCAGAATGACCTGAAAAAGGAACACATCGGTAATAATGGACGAGAGTTTCGCGGTCGTTTTCAGAGACACCGACTATTTTTTCTTGGCCTACAATAGGTGCTTGTTCTAATGGAGTTAGCTTTATTTTGCGTTAAAAAAAAAAAAAAAAAAAAATAGAAAAAAAATAAAACCTAACCTAACCTTATATGTTTTAATGAAACCTAACCTAACTTTAAAGGTTTTAATGAAACCTAACCTAACCTTATAGGTTTTAATGAAACCTAACCTAACTTTAAAGGTTTTAATGAAACCTAACCTAATCTTATAGGTTTTAATGAAACCTAACCTAGCTTTAAAGGCTTTAATGAAACCTAACCTAACCTTATAGGTTTTAATGAAACCTAACCTAACCTTATAGGTTTTAATGAAACCTAACCTAACTTTAAAGGTTTTAATGAAACCTAACCTAACTTTAAAGGTTTTAATGAAACCTAACCTAACCTTAAAGATTTTAATGAAACCTAACCTAACCTTAAAGGTTTTAATGAAACCTAACCTAACCTCAAAGGTTTTAATGAAACCTAACCTAACCTTAAAGGTTTTAATGAAACCTAACCTAACCTTATAGGTTTTAATGAAACCTAACCTAACTTTAAAGGTTTTAATGAAACCTAACCTAATCTTATAGGTTTTAATGAAACCTAACCTAGCTTTAAAGGCTTTAATGAAACCTAACCTAACCTTATAGGTTTTAATGAAACCTAACCTAACCTTATAGGTTTTAATGAAACCTAACCTAACTTTAAAGGTTTTAATGAAACCTAACCTAACTTTAAAGGTTTTAATGAAACCTAACCTAACCTTAAAGATTTTAATGAAACCTAACCTAACCTTAAAGGTTTTAATGAAACCTAACCTAACCTCAAAGGTTTTAATGAAACCTAACCTAACCTTAAAGGTTTTAATGAAACCTAACCTAACCTTATATGTTTTAATGAAACTTAACCTAACTTTAAAGGTTTTAATGAAACCTAACCTAACCTTATAGGTTTTAATGAAACCTAACCTAACCTTATAGGTTTTAATGAAACCTAACCTAACCTTAACCACAAGGTATACCTTTTTTTTTTTTTTTTATATGGGTTTGTGCAAAATAAAACTATATCCATTAGAACAAGCACCTATTGTAGGCCAAGAAAAAATAGTCGGTGTCTCTGAAAACGACCGCGAAACTCTCGTCCATTATAACTCACACATCATTCAGAGAAGCAATCACTCCAAGAGAAAAACTGGCCTCCGCTCTCGCTCCGATCGAAATATCTTTTGAATGGATTGTGAGCGGAGCGAGAGCCGAGCACTCCTAGACCGTTACCGTCAGTGTGAATGCTTCCGTTGCAATGCATGTGATGATATTTGACCGGACCGTGAGCGGAGCGCGACCGTCCCTATAGTATGAATCGGGCCTTAAGGTCAAAACCTGTATTTGAACACGTCAGCCGAAGACCGTTTCCCGAACTACCTTTCTTACCGCACCAAAACTATTTCAAGTGTACCGGTAACATACAAATTATACCAATACTACTACTACTACTAATACCATCACAATAACCTTCTAACCTTCACGCACCTGCGTGCGTGCGTGCGTGCGTGCGTGCGTGCGTGCGTGCGTGCGTGCGTGCGTGCGTGCGTGCGTGCGTGCGTGCGTGCGTGCGTGCGTGCGTGCGTGCGTGCGTGCGTGCGTGCGTGCGTGCGTGCGTGCGTGCGTGCGTGCGTGCGTGCGTGCGTGCGTGCGTGCGTGCGTGCGTGCGTGCGTGCGTGCGTGCGTGCGTGCGTGCGTGCGTGCGTGCGTGCGTGCGTGCGTGCGTGCGTGCGTGCGTGCGTGCGTGCGTGCGTGCGTGCGTGTGTGTGTCTGTGTCTGTGTGTGTGTGTACACAAATGTGTAGATGAGAAGAGTAGGGCACAGAGAGAGAGAGAGAGAGAGAGAGAGAGAGAGAGAGAGAGAGAGAGAGAGAGGAGAGAGAGAGAGGAGAGAGAGAGAGAGAGAGAGAGAGAGAGAGAGAGAGAGAGAATAGTGAGTAATGGAAGAGAGATGAGAAAGAAAAGATATTACGAATCTCAATTACAAAAGACATGAAACTTTTTGAAAGAGGAGAGAGAAAGGGAATGCGAGAGAGGTAAGGATGAAAGCTGAAATAACAGAATAAGTACATTTTTGAGAAGAAACTGCGAATTTTAAGTAGAAAAGCCAATGAAACTAAATGAAAGAGTAGAGAGAAGGAAGAGAGAGAGAGGTAACTACCTTTCCTCACTCCTGCTATCTCTCAAAACTATACTTCTCTCCTTTCTCTCCTTCCTTCCTTCCTTCCGTTACTCCTTACTAACTCCCTCCCCTCCTTCCCTTCCTTCATTTCCTCACTCCTTACAAACTCCCTTCCCTCCCTCCCTTCCTCCCAACCTTCCTCCCAACCTTCCTTCCCTTCCTTCCTTTCCTCACTCCTTACAAACTCCCTTCCTTCCTTCCTTCATTTCCTTACTCCTTACAAACTCCCTTTCTCTCCCTCCCTCCCTTCCTTCCTACCTACTAAATTAAATACAAACTTCCTTCCTTCCTTCCTTCCTTTCCTCACTCCTGAAAAACTCCCTCCCTTCCTTCCCTTTCCTCACTCCTAACTCCTCTCCCTTCCCGCACAAAACCTCCAATGCTCAAAGGTTTCCACTCGATTTCTCATTCTTTCTCCTCCTTTTGTGGTCCTCCATGCATCTCTAGCCCAGCGGCCGCTCGTTTCCATACTTTATTCCTACATCAACCATAGGACGGTCAGCTGCTCTGAACAAGCTATATATTTGCATCTTTTACCTCTTCTCTTCCCACATTAATCCTTTAGTATATATTATTATTCATCAGAAAATCTATTACTCTTCCCTTTCTTTACTCCTGCGTTTTCCCTTTTATTTATATTCGTATTTTTCTTTATCCTTTTCCTCCTCCAATTCCTTCACACCTTTTCATTGCTATAAATCTTTTCTTATCTTTCTGGAAATTATCATTGAACTTTTAGCTGGTTTTATGTGGATTTTGTTCTCTCTCTCTCTCTCTCTCTCTCTCTCTCTCTCTCTCTCTCTCTCTCTCTCTCTCTCTCTCCTCCCCTCTCTCTCTCTCTCTCTCTCTCTCTCTCTCTCTCTCTCTCTCTTCTCTCTCTCTCTCTCTCTCTCTCTCTCTCTCTCTCTCTCTCTCTCTCTCTCTCTAACAGTGCTATAACTAAGTTAAGTGACGAAGTAAAGACAATAAGTGAATCTCTGGAACAATTAAAGAGGTATGTGGCTTCTCTGGAACTATCCCGCACGGGTGAAGCCGGGGTGGTGTCACCCATCACCCTAACCACCCAACAACAGGGCGACTCGACGATCCAGCTGGAGGATTTAATTACCCGACTAACTAAATTAGAAAAACATGCGACCAACATCAATAGTACCCCCCCTGAAGCCACGGCAAACTCTCGGTACCTTTCTATTGAACGCCGAGTGTCAGTTTTAGAAGATAAACTAACTAATGTAAGTGAAAACAGAGGACAGGAACGGAATGAAACACCAAACCAGTCCACCTCAGAAAAAAAGACTCTATTGATCGGTGACATGAATCTGAGCAACATCAAAGTTTCCGACCTGAATGATAACTGTGCTATCAGAACTCTCAAAGACGCTAATGTAGACCTCTTAAAGTGTTGGGTGCGTGAAAAACTAACTTGGACTCCCAAAACATGCATTATTTACGGTGGGTTTTTTGACGCAATAGAGGGCACGTCACCGGCAGTGGTTCTAGACAATCTCAGTGCTCTCGTCAGTGAACTAAAGGGCAAAAATGAAAATATGGATATATGTGTGAGCCAGGTAGCACCCAGCCTGCAATCTGACACTTTACAAGCAAAAATTAATGAAATAAATGAGCACACACATAAATGGGCAGACGATAACGGCATAGCAATAGTCAAACCAGACCTCTTCCTTAAGCTGGGGACAGGAGAAATAAATGAGACATGCTACGACACCTACAGTGAATACCAAGGATCCATTCTAAAGAACAGTGTCGTCAGGCTGCTCAAAGCAATACTCAGNTCCTGGATTTGGAAAAAAAGGCTGGAACCTGCTGTCTTATACGAGGATAAACAAACCATCATGAGTAATGATGCTAGCAATGAGCGCTTTTCTCCGTTCCGCGCTAACTTACGACGGGGACTATCAGAAGAAAACCAATTCGACGTTACTGCTTCTGACGCAAAATGTCTGCTGGTCATGGGAAGGGAAGGTGGACATTAACAATCTGGCCCTTAAAGGTCTATATCACGTCGGAGTCCTGTCCACAAGAACCGCTGAACAAAGCCTGTCTAGTTATATCTAGGTTGACAACGGACTCTGAGTGACTTAAACACGACATTCTTTCATTTCATTTCATGTACATGTAAACTTGCATATATGCAATGATGCGCCTTTTTCGTCCATCGTTCACTGTTGCGGTGCTTAAATTTTCACTAGATGTATGTTATGTTTGTAATAAGTAATTAAATCTACTCATTATTATAGCATAAACCCAATAAATAAATTTTACAATATGACTTGTTATTTGCTCATTTTGACACCAAATATAAGTTTGTACCTGCATTATTGGTCATTTTATTGACATTTTTGTATTTTCGAGAAAATCCGATATTTCGCGATTGACCTCTTGCACAAAATAACGCACTGTGAGGTCCCAAATCAAAATATCAAGTGTCATCCAGCCTAATATTGCTCAGGTGGTGTCACGGTTCAATCCTAGTATGGGTGATAGCTTGTAACAAACCGTTACCCTCATGTGATTTCGGGGCCCCTTTCACATAATATTCCTAGTCTATAAGACTGCACTTACAATATTAAATTCCATCTGCCATATATCTGCCCACTCATTTAATTCATCTAAGTCTCCATGCAAAATATTTACATCAGACTGTGATCTAATAATCCTACCTACCTTAGTATCATCCGCAAACTTGCTGATATCACTGCTAATCCCACTATCCAAGTCGTTGATGTAAATCAAAAATAGTAATGGACCAAAACAGACCAGAGAAGGAAGAGAAGAAAAGAAGAAGAAGGAGAGAAGGAAGGAAGGAACTAAGGCAAGATTAGGTTAAGAGAGAAGGATATAGTGTGTGGGGGTAGTGCCGGCTGAGATAGCGGCCCAGGACTCGAACCCATGCGCTAGCCTCAGATGATAGGGCAGCTCGGAGTTAGATAGAGCAGCACTTACCAACTGAGCCACGGGGACCTAAAAACATTAAAGGGTCAAAACCTGTATTTGAACACGTCAGCCGAAGACCGTTTCCCGAACTACCTTTCTTACCGCACCAAAACTACTTCAAGTGTACCGCTAACATACAAATTATACCACTACTACTACTACTACTAGTACCATCACAATAACCTTCTAACCCTCACGCACCTGCGTGCGTGCGTGCGTGTGTGTGTGTGTGTGCGTGTGTGTGTGCGTGTGCGTGTGTGTGTGTGTGTGTGTACACCTGTAACACACACACACACAAATGTGTAGATAAAAAGAATAGGGCACAGAGAGAGAGAGAGAGAGAGAGAGAGAGAGAGAGAGAGAGAGAGAGAGAGAGAGAGGAGAGAGAGAGAGAGAGATGGAGAGAGAGAGGAGAGAGATTGGAGGAGAGAGAGAGAGAGAGAGAGAGAGGAGAGAGAGAGAGAGAGAGAGAGAGAGAGAAACATTTGAAACATTTGAAACATTTTATTATGCCTTATAAACGGTACAAAATAGTTAAGATTTTTTCAGTATACATTAAGGCAGCCCATATAAAGCATGCTTTTTGGGCAGTAGATGAAAATATGGTTATAGGTGAGACCTAATATTAAAATACATTCTTGATGAGGTATATAAAATATATATACTCCCAACCCTTCCAAACCCTTTGACTGCCAACAATAGGATGGGCACAACTCCAAGAATACATATAATCACATAGTAACTTACACATAATAACCGACACAGCACTTGTACACATATACATATACATACACATGCACATATCCATGATGTTTATTATTACTTTTTCAATAACTGCATTTAGTATTGTTCCAGTATGTACTTTTTTAGTTGTTTTTTAAAAGAATATAGTGAGGGTAGAGTTTTTATATGATCAGGGATAGCATTCCACGTTTTGGGACCAAAATAGGATAGTGAATGTTGAAAAATTGTTAGATGATGCAATGGTATACGGATGTTATGATGGGTGCGTGTTGGATAGCTGTGATGTGGTTGTTGTAGTAATGCTATATTTTCACAGTTGATTATTTTAAATATATATACTGCAATTTCAAGTTTATTAATATCAAAAAGGTTTAGTGAGTGTAATTGTTTAAAAAGAGGTTGAGTATGTTCATAGAAATCGCTGTCCGTAATAATCCTAATGAGTCTTTTTTGTAGTCTAAATAGAGGGAGTAAATGTGTGGGGTAGGTGCTGCACCAAATGGGTGTACAGTAGTGAAGATGTGGTAGCACATGGGCATCATACAGCTTTTTCATTATGTTAATGGGGACAAGTTCTTTGACTCTGTATAACAGGGACATAACTCTAGATAGTTTGAGCACGAGGTTAGTTATATGTGGCTTAAATGTCATTTATTCGTCTAGTGTTATACCCAATAGTGTGTGTGTGTGAGTTCTTTCTATGTTGTTGTCATTATAAATTAAGGGTGGAAGGTCGTTAAGTGGCATATTTGTGAACAGCATATAGAAAGTTTTACCCAAATTTACAATTAATCTATTGCTTAAGCACCATTTTTTTAGATTACGAAGCTCATAGTTGGCAATGTGTATCAGGTTGGCAGGATCTTTATCTGCAATGTATAGGGTAGAGTCATCAGCAAAGAGTATAGTTTTTAGGTTGTTAAAGATAAGGGGAAGATCATTTATATAAACAAGAAATAGAATGGGACCAACACGCTTCCCTGAGGAACCCCATAGTGAATGGATAGTGGTGGTGATTTAAATTCAAGTATTTTGTTGACTGTGTTCTATTGCGTAAGTAGTCTTTGAACCAATCATTAACAGTCCCTCGTATCCCGTAATGCTGCAATTTACGTAGCAGTATGTCATGTCTTACTGTGTCAAATGCTTTGGTGAAATCGATATAAATGCTAAGAAGAGAGTTTTGTGAATCCAGACTAGTGTATATGTCTTCTGTGAAAGTTTTTAAAGCTGAGAAAGTGTTCCTCCCTGTTCGAAAACCAAACTGTCTGGGATCAATAATATTTTTTGACTCAAGAAAATTTAGGAGTGAGGTTTTCATTAATTTTTCAAATATTTTAGAGAAAGTGTTTAATATTGATATTGGTCTGTAGTTGCTTGCGATATCTTTAGGGCCTTTCTTATGTATAGGTATAACAGAGGCATGTTTGAGGCACTGTGGAAATTCACCTCTATTAATGGATTGATTGAATAAGATCGATAGTGGTATTGCTAGTAGGTTTTTATTATCTTTGATAATAGAAGTTGATATTTCAAGTGTGTTATTTTTTTTATTTTTTAGGGAGTTAATGGCCTGTATTACATCTTGGGGAAGAACTGGAAAAAACTACCATAGAATTTGGATAGTCGCCTCTGAGGAAGTTAAGAGGGTCAGTAGTAGATGGTGGTGAACTTTGATCTAACTCTGGAGCTATACTAGTATAAAACTCGTTGAAAGCAGTTGCAATATGTAGGGGAGTATTCATATTAGTGTTATTGTATACGATATTATCTATATTGTTAGTTTTACGATTATTATTGGTAAGTTGGTTTATAATGTTCCACATTTTTTTTGTATCATTCTTAAAGTTACAAAACATATTAGAGTAGTAAGTTTGTTTAGCCTGTCTTATAGTTTGGTTAAGTGTGTTACGAAAGTGTTTATAATAATTTTCGGTAACAGCGCCTACTTTATAATCCTTGTATAGGTTGTTTTTAGTTTTTATGGAGTTAATAACTGCTTGAGTGATCCACGGGTTGTTTAATCGCTTTTCACTTACATATTTTGTTTTAAGAGGAAAACTTTCATTATATTTTTCATTTATTTTTTCAAGAAACTTGTTAAAGTTAGCATTTAGATCATATGTTAATATGTCATTCCATTCAATAGCACTTAACTTGTTAGAGAAGATTTCTTTCGTTGTTTTAGTTATAGATCTAAATTCAATTTTGTGTAGTTTGTGTAGTTTGACTGGTGTACAAATGTTAATGAATATTGGGAGGTGGTCTGAAATCGGATAATGTATTATTCCAGATTTATAGTTACTATTAAAATTTGTAAATATGTGAGAGAGAGAGAGAGAGAGAGAGAGAGAGAGAGAGAGAGAGAGAGAGAGAGAGAGAGAGAGAGAGAGAGAGAGAGAGAGAGAGAGAGAGAGAGAGAGAGAGAGAGAGAGAGAGAGAGAGAGAGAGAGAGAGAGAGAGAGAGAGAGAGAGAGAGAGAGAGAGAGAGAGAGAGAGAGAGAGAGTAGTGAGTAATGGAAGTATTCGCACCAGGAGTAATGGTGAATCTGGGGGAAGGAAGAGCGGGTGATGTGATTTATAGGTGAAGGGAGAGATGTCAAGGCGATGGGAGTGATCTGTGTGTGGTGAGGGAAGCGTGTAGATTAGGGAGTTCAATCACACCTGAGAGTAGAGATCAGGAGAAGAGGAGGAGGAATAGGGAAAGGAGGAGGAATATAATGAGGTGAAAAGGAGCTTAAACAAAAAAAGAGAAGTCAGTGTATTAAAAAACGGAGAGATGAGAAAGAAAAGATATTACGAATCTCAATTAGAAAAGACATGAAACTATTTGAAAGAGGAGAGAGAGGGAGTGCGTGGGAGGTAAGGATGAAAGCTGAAATAACAGAATAAGTACATTTTTGAGAAGAAACTGAGAATTTTAAGTAGAAAAGCCAATGCAACTAAATGAAAGAGGAGAGAGAAGGAAGAGAGAGAGAGGTCACCACCTTTCCTCACTCCTGCTATCTCTCAAAACTATACTTCTTTCCTTTCTCTCCTTCCTTCCTTCCTTCCCTCACTCCTTACTGCCCACTATATTTCTTTCCTTTCTCTCCTTCCTTCCTTCCTTCCGTCACTTCTTACAAACTCCCTCCCTTCCTCTCCTCACTCCTTACTAACTCTTCCTCCCTCCCTTCCTTCCCTTCCTTCCTTTCCTCACTCCTTACAAACTCCCTTCCCTCCCTCCCTTCCTTCCTCCCTCCCTCCCTTCCTTCCTTCCTTCCTTCCTTTCCTCACTCCTTAAAAACTCCCTTTCTTCCTTCCTTCATTTCCTTACTCCTTACAAACTCCCTTTCTCTCCCTCCCTCCCTTCCTTCCTACCTCACTCCTTACAAACTTCCTTCCTTCCTTCTTTCTCACTCCTTTAAAAACTCCTCCCTTTCCTCCCTTTCCCTCACTCCTAAATCCTCTCCCTTCCCTCACAAATCCTCCAAGGCTCAAGGTTTTCCACTCGATTTCCTCATCTTTCTCCTCCTTTTCTGGTCCTCCATGCATCTCTATCCACGGCCGCGCTCGTTTTCCATACTTATTGCTTACTCAACCATAGCAATTTAACGGTAAGCTGCTGCTGAACAAGCTATATATTTCCCTCTTTCCCTCTTCTCGCCCACATTTATCCTTTAGTATTATTATTATCATCCGAAAATCGATTACTCTTCCTTTCTTTAAGCGGCTATACACGGGCACTTTTCTGCTCATTGAGCAGTGCTCCAGGAAGCAGTTGTGGGAATTTTTGCTCAATGAAAGCCTGTTTGGTGAGACAACGGGAACCTACTTTCGAAGCTATTTTTGCTCATTTGAGTGACAAAAAGTTTTCTGTATAAAAGACCGAAATTAGTGATTGACTACATATTTATTGCAAGATCATTTTCTTTCTGAAACTCTCCAGAAGAATCAACATTCCTCTGACTGGACAGCGAGAACGGAAAGCTTCCCTGATTGATTATTCAGGCCATCCACAATATGGAACTATATAGCCTTTTAGTTGTTAAAAAACATTAAAAAAGAAACATACACCCTCAATACCTAAGAGCCTGACCTTACCAAGTCAGTTATTTACGTGATACACAGGCGACAGGTGTGGTTGCAAGGCCGTACAGGTGTGTAGTGACAGGGTTTGTGTATATGGTAAAGCGAGAGAGGCTAAAGAGTGCGGTGTTATCCCCGAGTGTGTGTGTCTGACCTAAGAGCGAACGCGTTAGTTCTCGTCACTATAACGGCGTCAGCCCGTAACGCCCGCGGCCACGGGTACGGCGCGGGCCACAGTGGTTCATAAGAAGCTACTCTCGTATTACAGGAAGTTTAAATGAATCAAAAACCGTTTGGCCTATCAAAAAACCTTTCTTAATTAGTATATTGATTGAAAGTAGTTAGTTTCGTACACTGTTTTTAGTATTTTCGTACATACCTGGTATCATTTCGTACTCTAAGCAGTCAAGTTCAATACTCTGAGCTGATGTACGAAACAACTATGGTTTCATATAGACTACGAAACAACGTTTGGTAATAATGGAGACAGAGTTTCGCGGTCGTTTTCAGAGACACACTATTGTTTCTTGGCCTACAATAGGTGCTTGTTCTAATGGAGATAGTTTTATTTTGCCGCAACCCCCTCCCCCCAAAAAAAAAATATATATATAATAATTAATGAAACCTAACTACCTAAGATTTTAATGAAACCTACACCTAACATTAAAGATTTTAATGAACCCTAACCTAAACCTTAAAGTTTTAATGAAACCTAGCCTAACCTTAAAGGTTTGTAATGACAACCTAATCTAACTTTTAACCATAAGTATACTTTTTTTTTTTTTTTTTTTTTTTTTTTGTTGCGCAATTAAAGCATCCCTCCATTACAACAAGCACCAGCTTATTAGGAGCGCTATGATCATTTGTATTCATAACCGACACTCAGGTCGATTCATTTGCTCATCAAACACCAGATCACCGGAAAGGGGGGGGTGTAAAAGTTTCGTTTGAGCAGCTCAGTGAAATCTGCTCATTTACAGCTGCTCACTGGCAGAAGTGCCCCTGTAATACGGCTTTACTCTTGGCGTTTTCCCTTTATTATATTCGTAATTGTTTTTCTTTATCCTTTTCCTTCCTCCAATCCTTCACCCCTTTTTACATTGCTTAAAATCTTTTCTTATCTTTCTGGAAGTTATCATTTAACTTTAGCCTGGTTTTAATGTGGATTTGTTTCTCTCATCTCATCTCTCTCTCTCTCTCTCTCTCGTCCATTTCGATCTCTCTCTCTCTCTCTCTCTCTCTCTCTCTCTCTCTCCTCCTCTCTCTCTCATCTCATCTCTCTCTCTCGTCTCTCTCTCTCTCCTCTCCACTTCCATACCTCTCTCTCTCTCTCTCTCTCCCTCATAAGGAATGGAGATAGCGCTAAAGAGAGCCTGTAAGACTTGAGTGTAAACCGATTACATTTTGAAAGACTAAGCGAAAAAGAATTACGAAATTTTATGGTTGATATGAATGTAACAAGAGAGAGAGAGAGAGAGAGGAGAGAGAGAGAGCGAGAGGAAAGAGAGAGAGAGCGAGAGAGAGAGAGAGATAAGAGAGGGAGAGAGAGCGAGAGAGAGAGTAGAGAGAGAGAGAGAGAGAGAGTAGGAGAGAGATAGAAGCGAGAGCGGAGAGAGAAAAACCTTCACCTTATAATGTTCTTGAGCGTGCACTGACGCCATTAAAACTTAAATTAAAGGCTTAAAAAAACTTTAAAATTATGTGGAAAGGGAGGGAAAGGAAAGGAAGGGAAGGGAAGGAAAGGGAGAGAAGGAAAGGGAAGGGAAGGAAGGAAAAGAAAGAAGAGAAGAGAAGAGAAGAAAAGGGAAGTGACCGGGAGGGAAAAGAAAGGGAAGGGAGGGGGGGAAGGGAAAAGGGAAAGGGAAAGGGAAGGGAAAGGGAAGGGAAGGGCAGGGAAGGTAGAAAGGGTAAGGGAAGGACGAGAAAAGAAGAGAATAGAAGGGAAGGGAGGACGAGAAGAGAAGCGAAGAGAAGAGAAAGAAGAGAATAGAAGAGATAAGAAGAGAAGGGAAGGGAAGGGAAGGGAAGGAAAGGGAGGGAAGGGAAGGGAAGGGAAGAGAAGGGAATTTTGACGTGGGAAACCAGCGTCACCCAGTAACAGGGGTGAGATGGTTATTCCCATGGCTTGTATAAGGGTACATAGGGGGAAATAGGGAAATAGGGGTTTAGATTTGAAGTCATCAAAAAAACTAACCCCAGATTCGTGTTCAGCGTGCCAAGAAGACATTAGGGAAGAATTTTCATGAGATTTAAAATGTCAAAATTTTTCATCAAAAAAGTAAGGGTACTTTTCCCCCTTACTTATTTTCGAAAAATAGTTTTATTGAATAACTCAAAAAATATGAGGCGTTAGTAAAAATAATACATAATATAATAGATGAAGCTGGTTAAGATCTTTATAATGAGCTCAGTAAAATAAATTTTGAGTTCAAGTAACCGAGAAAATAGCACTTTTGCGCTTTTTACAAAAACATTAATTTACTCGTAAACTATATGAGATAATGTATTACGTATTGCAGCACTTGATATAACTCATCAACCTTCATAGCTTTGCTTCTATACAGTTCTCTAAGACTAATAATTACGCAGTAAAATGAGGAAAACGTGTTTGACAAAAATCGTCGGCAATTTTCAGCGGCCCAGAAATCCATCAAAATATTTCCGCCACCGATCCGTGAATGGCGGCCTGAGCCCTTGCGACAGTGATGTTACAGTGGCGGGAATACCAGTGAGCCGCGTTAGGAAGCAGGAATAACACGGCAGAGCACATTTAGAGGCAAATTATTAAATCAATAAGTATTTTTTTCCTTTCTTTTCAATAATACTAGGCCAATAGGGTGTTTTTGTGTTTATATATTCTATTATATTGATTTAGACTTATAATTGACGTAAACCGGGTATTGGGTCATGACCTAAGCGGGGTAAGGATAAAAGGGTCGAGATAAAACACAATCATATACTATACTCGTATTCGTAAAAGTCATGGATACTAAGCCCTTGACGGAAAACATTCACTTAATACTAAAAACGCATTTCACTATCATATTTCTAAGTTACTTATTTAACCCTTCACGCCCAGATCTTTCCTTGGCTATATAAAATTGTCTGTTGTTAGCCATAAAATTACGAAAAGTAACTGAATATACTAAATTAGCTATAATAGGAAACTTTGCTCTGTATTAGAAAAAAAACCTTAGTGCTTTGTTCTGAGCTCTTTGTATGAAAACAGAGATGATGTCTCTCTGCATACTGTTAGCAAGTGTTTCCCACGACCTGTTTGCTATGAGATGGGGATGAATTATGTTATCTGCCTCCCTCTCTCCTTCTCTCCCTATCTTCCCTCCTTCCTCTCCGCGCGTGCAGGGAAAGGCACGCAGGCGGGATACTAATTGCTGTTCACAGTTTTATTTGAAACAGCAATGTAGCGACGTGCACGTTGACGGCTGTGAAAACAATAGGTCATGGTGATCCAATGTAACGCAATCATTTTCATAATTAAATTACGAAACATATGATCAACATGGACAATCTTAAGAACAGTTTCACGAGAACAATTAATTAAAGAATATAGAAATATATATAAATGTTTGTAGATCTTCCTGATACATACGAAACACATTTAGGAAACAGTATATAGAACAACTTTACATGGAATATTCAGAGAAACAAGTAAATTTATACGAAACTTAAAATATGAGTTAAATTCAATCTTTCTTGAACTCTATTTGAAGGAAAATATAATCAAGAAATTAATTTTCCCAAATTTTTCTGGGGAGTTTACAAGTTTTTTTTCCCGAAAATTTTTAATTAACGAAACCCCCCTCGAAACCCAAAATCTNTAGGGAAAAGGGGGGAGGGAATTTTGACGTGGGAGACCAGCGTTCACCCAGTAACAGGGTGAGATGGTTATTCCATGGCTTGTATAAGGGTACATAGGGGGAAATAGGGAAATAGGGGTTTAGATTTGAAGGCATCACAAAAACTAACCCCAGATTCGTGTTCAGCGTGCCAAGAAGACATTAGGGAAGAATTTTCATGAGATTTAAAATGTCAAGATTTTTCATAAAAAAGTAAGGGTACTTTTCCCCCTTACTTATTTTCGAAAAATCTTTTTTTTTAATAATTCAAAAACTATGAGGCGTTCGTAAAAATAGTACAGAACATAAAAGATGGAGCTGGTTAAGATCTTTATAATGAGCCTAGTAAAAAAAAATTTGAGTTCAAGTAACCGAGAAAATAGCACTTCTGCGCTTTTTACAAAAACATTAATTTACTCGTAAACTATATGAGATAATGTATTACGGATTGCAGCACTGGATATAACTCATCAACCTTCATAGCTTTGCTTCTATACAGTTCTCTAAGACTAATAATTACGCAGTAAAATGAGGAAAACGTGTTTGACAAAAATCGTCGGCAATTTTCAGCGGCCCAGAAATCCATCAAAAATATTTCCGCCACCGATCCGTGAATGGCGGCCTGAGCCCTTGCGACAGTGGTGTTACAGTGGCGGGAATACCAGTGAGCCGCGTTAGGAAGCAGGAATAACACGGCAGAGCACATTTAGAGGCAAATTATTAAATCAATAAGTATTTTTTTCCTTTCTTTTCAATACTACTAGGCCAATAGGGTGTTTTTGTGTTTATATATTCTATTATATTGATTTAGACTTATAATTGACGTAAACCGGGTATTGGGTCATGACCTAAGCGGGGTAAGGATAAAAGGGTAGAGATAAAACACAATCATATACTATACTCGTATTCGTAAAAGTCATGGATACTAAGCCCTTGACGGAAAACATTCACTTAATACTAAAAACGCATTTCACTATCATATTTCTAAGTTACTTATTTAACCCTTCACGCCCAGATCTTTCCTTGGCTATATAAAATTGTCTGTTGTTAGCCATAAAATTACGAAAAGTAACTGAATATACCAAATTAGCTATAACAGGAAACTTTGCTCTGTATTAGAAAAAAAACCTTAGTGCTTTGTTCTGAGCTCTTTGTATGAAAAAAGAGATGATGTCTCTCTGCATACTGTTAGCAAGTGTTTCCCACGACCTGTTTGCTATGAGATGGGGATGAATTATGTTATCTGCCTCCCTCTCTCCTTCTCTCCCTATCTTCCCTCCTTCCTCTCCGCGCGTGCAGGGAAAGGCACGCAGGCGGGATACTAATTGCTGTTCACAGTTTTATTTGAAACAGCAATGTAGCGACGTGCACGTTGACGGCTGTGAAAACAATAGGTCATGGTGATCCAATGTAACGCAATCATTTTCATAATTAAATTACGAAACATATGATCAACATGGACAATCTTAAGAACAGTTTCACGAGAACAATTAATTAAAGAATATATAAATATATATAAATGTTTGTAGATCTTCCTGTAACATACGAAACACATTTAGGAAACAGTATATAGAACAACTTTACGTGGAATATTCATAGAAACAAGTCAATTTATACGAAACTTAAAATATGAGTTAAATTCAATCTTTCTTGAACTCTATTTGAAGGAAAATATAAACAAGAAAGTCATCATTTGCCTCAAGTTTATTCTGCAGTTTACAAGTATATTTTTCCTGAAAGTTATTAATTAACGACACCTCATCGAAATTCCATTATGCTGCTTCCCCCCCCCTCTCTCTCTCTCTCTCTCTCTCTCTCTCTCTCTCTCTCTGTCTCTCTCTCTCTCTCTGCTCTCTCTCTCTCTCTCTCTCTCTCTCTCTCTCCTCTCTCTATCTCTCTCTCTATCTCTCTGTCTCTGTCTCTCTCTCTCTCTCTCCCCTTCTCTCTCTCTTCTCTCTGTCTCTTCTCCCCTTCTCTCTCTCTCTCTCTGTCTCTCTCTCTCTCTCTCTCTCTCTCTGTCTCTCTGTCTCTCTCTCTCTCTGTCTCTTCTCTGTCTCTCTCTCTCTCTGTCTCTTCTCTCTGTCTCTCTCTGTCTCTTCTCTCTCTCTCTCTCTCTCTGTCTCTCTCTCTCTCTCTCTCTCTCTCTCTTTTCTCTCTCTCTTCTCTCTGTCCTCTCTCTATTCTCTCTGTCTCTCTCTCTTCTCTGTCTCTCTATCTCTCTATCTGTCTCTCTCATCTTGTCTCTCTATCTCTCTATTCTTCTGTCTCTCTATCTCTGTCTCTCTATCTCTCTATCTCTGTCTCTCTGTCTCTGTCTCTGTCTCTCTTTGTCTCTTCTCTGTCTCTCTCTGTCTCTCTCTCTCTTCTCTCTCTCTCTCTCTCTCTCTCTCTCCCCTCTCTCTCTCTCTCTCTCTCTCTCTCTTCTCTCTCTCTCTCTCTCTCTCTCTTCTCTCTCTCTCTACTTCTCTCTCTCTCTCTCTCTCTCTCTCTCTCTCCCCTCTCTCTCTGCCCTCTTCTCTCTCTCTCTTTTCTCTCTCTCTCTCTCCTCTCTTCTCTCTCTCTCCTCTCCCTCCCTCCCCCCCCTCCCCCCCCTCCCTCCCCCCCCTCCCCCCCCCTCCCCTCCCTCCCTCCCTCCCTCCCTCCCTCTTCTCTTCTCTCTCTTCTCTCTTTCTCTCCTCTTCTCTTCTTCTCTCTCCTCTCCTCTCTTCTTTGTCAATAATTTAGGAAATAACCACCCGAGGAAAAGGACAATTTCCCCTATGGGCAAACCCTTGAAATTACCAAATAAATCATTTTTCCAAAAAATAATGGGGGAAAGGGTGAGGGAAGGAGCAAAAAGGGTTTAAACCATGTAGTAAAGGAGAAGGAAAAGGGAAAAGAAAGTAAGCAATACCCAAGGGGAAGTGTGACCAGCGAAAACGGCATTTACGTAGCTCAGATACGGCAATATTTTCCCTAGCTAGTATACTGCCGTATCTCGTTGGTATCACTCCCCCCGGGTTTTGCCCTTTCTTCTTTTTTAAAACGCGGTTTACCTTTTGTGTATCCTTCCGCCCCCTGCCCCAATTTTGGGAGAAAAACAGTTTTTATGGGGAGGAGAGAGACAAGTTTTTTCCGTTCCGCGTCAAACGTTTAGGGGATTTTATTTACTCTTTAATATATGAATTAATTTTTAAAATTGCTTTTTTTCAGCCCGAAAGGTCTCACGAATTTATAGTTTAGATTTTCCCGATTTCAGGCTTATTTAGATCAAGGCCCCTTTGGGTAAGTATGTGCTACTTTTGCGGGAATTTAGCAGCGGAATGCAGACCCATAGCTAGGGGGAAAATTTAGCTCCATAGCTATGGAGATTTATGGGTGAATTTTATCATGTCGGATTATGGGAAAACCCCTAGCCTTATTATAAAACCCGTCCCGCACCTTTATCCCCCTCCTCCCCCTCCCCTCCCCTCCTCCTCCCCATCTACGTTTTTTTTCTTTCTTTTTCTTCTTCGTCTAAACCTCTAAGGCAAGCTGGCATGGCGTCGCCACGCGGGGTTGACTGTGCCATGGCGAGGGGCCCCCCATAGATGCGTGCGGGGAAGGGTGGACGATGGAAGTAAAAACCCCCTGATTGGTCAGCGGGGGAGAGGCGGGGTTAAAGAGTAAAAATTGGTGGTCAAGCCATGGCCGCCGTTTGCCAGGGTTTAAAGAGGACGTGTTTTTATTGCAGTTGGAAAAGGGAGTCCCTAGTGTAAGGGTTAGCACGCTCGGCCCCCCAAAACCAAGAATTCCGGGTTCGATCCCCAGGGTAGCGAAGACAGAGGGCGGTCTTTTAAAAACCCGAGCCCTGTCCACCAGCATGAATGGGTACCGGGGTTAGCCGGGGTTTGGCCCCCCCCCCGGGGGGGATGGCTTTGGCCAACATGAGGGTGCCTTGTAAGGCTATACCCCAAACACCTCGGATCGGCCGTGTGGGTTTATTTCCACGGCCTGATACGCCACGGACATGCAACCCCGGTGTTACCCTCCCCGGGAAAAATTTTGGGGAAGTTGGAACCCACACCAAAACACAACACACACACACACACACAGAGGAAACCCCTAGTGTAGCGGTTAGCACACTCGGCTCACAACCGAGAAGTCCCGGGAAAATCCCCGGGCGGAGCCAAGACAGACAGGCGGTCTTCTTAAAACCCGAGCCCCTGTCCACCCAGCAGTAAATGGGTACCGGGTGTTAGCCGGGGTTTGTGACCCGCCTCCCGGGGGTGGCGGCTTCACCCAACACTAAAAAAAAAAATGTTGATATGGAGACGGGGCCATACGAGCGTTGCTCAGGCCCTGTAAAATACAAGTAGATGAATACACACACACAGAGAGGCAGTAACTGCCTGCTTATCTCAGTGAAAAGTCCCTTGAGCGGGCATTGAACGCGGTGCTGGAGCCTCAGATACCAATATACGTCACTGATAGGTTGTCCAACAGCGGTGTTTGTGATTGGTTCGTAATTAACCTCCCGCCAAATGACACCACATGCAGATATAACCAAAGCTTATAGTGGACAAGGATACTAAACAGGTCATAGCTATACATTATTACTTATATTCACTAAAAATCGTCTAATGGTACCCAAATTACAAAGAAAATTACGTTCTGGGCCTCAAGGGGTTAAAGCGAGACCACCGAGAGACAAGGCCTGTTACATCGCCTGGTGAAAGGCTGTGACGTCACAGCATGAGGATCTCCCGCGCGCGACACCGATGACCATGGCTCAGTCTATTGTGTCTACCTACATACGAAGGCGGTCAGGGCGTGTGATGTGGCGTACTGTATCATTTTTGCTTTGTTACGGTAGGAGCTATTTTCAAAGTTACCAGCAAGATGCCGTCCTTGTGCTGTGTGCCCAATTGCAATGGAAACTACAGAAAACGCCCCAGAGTGAGTATACTCTCTTTCCCAAGAGACAAGGTGCTTGCCAGCCAGTGGCTCAGATCAAACGGGACAATTTTTCACCGACGGCCAGTAGCAGGGTGAGTCTATGATCTTTGTAGTATTTGTAGTAGCTTTATTAGCTAATAATGAAAGAAGTGAGACGGTAAGTCTAGCATATCTAGCATACTTATAAGGCATACAAAACGAAATGTTTGTAGCAGTTACAAATGGCGGATGCTATGTCACAACAAATATACTAATATTTTGAGAATATCATTTGTGTTGTGTTACGTTCATAATTCACCTCCGTCACAGCTAGTGGATCATGCTGCTTGGCTGACAATGTTTTGAATAATGAAGGATTAGCAGCTGGCACTCGTGAAGAATGTGGTTCACGAATGTGGGTGTTCGTGAAATATTGTCAGCGCGAAATCCTGTAGACCCCTCCATTCACCTCTCTTATTTCATGGTTATTACGACTTAACTGCTGCCCTGATACATGTTACAAGCCACATAGAGGCACTAGCTTTCCATGAGAACACTCTACAAGTAATAATAGTTACTCATAAGACTAAAATATTCACGTCAAAAGTAAAGCCTTTTCAGGTGTAGGTTTCAGGTTCAAATATCTTGTCTGAATACCAGTGCATCTAACTACTCTCATAAAATAATATGTATCTCAGAGTACTCTGTAACATGCTTTAGGGCAGCAGTATGCTGTAAAACCAGTGAAATATGGAGGGTCTACAGGATTTCGCGCATTGAAACATTCTGCACAAAATCAGGACCCACATTCTCCACGAGTGCCAGCAGCCTCTGAAAGAATGGTGATATAAAAGTAATTACACTTACATAATAATCCATTGGTATCCATACTAGAGATGTCGATGAAGTGTGGGGGTAAACACCTAGTATCGGTGATTTTTTTCTGATTCTTGAAGTGTTGTGGTGTTGTTGCTGATCACCCCGTTTTGTGCTTATACTGTGAATGCTCTTGTGAAAGTCTTGGCTTTCTGCTTGCTAATCAATGTTCTTGCTGTTTCCTTTTTTCCACATCAGTAACAAAGTTTGTTTCTTCACATCTGCATCCTGTTCATCTGCTAGGAGTAAAAATGTTGCAAGTTTTTAAGCATTTGTCAGTGTGTTGTCTTGTAGAAAGTTTAAGTGTTCCTTATGTCTTTATATCCTCGCACTGTAATAGGAAGTGTTCTAAAGTTTCCTGCAGTCCAGTGTTACATGTCGTGCATGCTGTGTTCCCGAGGGTGTGTCTGTTCCTGTAGTTTAGTTTAGTTTCAGTGTATTGCTTCTGCATCTTATCAAAGTTGTAGTGGATTCATCATTTATCATAAAGTCTTTCTTTATGTGTGTTTTGTATGTTCTGTAAAGTCTAAGTGTCTCTTTTCAAGTAGTTCTGCTTCCATTTCTTGGTATCATGCTCTTTAATTTTTAATTGTCAGTATTTCGTGTTGTGTACTATACACAAGTTGGTATATGTGGTATTATGCTCTTTTAAATAACTGTTGACTGTTTCACTTGCTCTTGCTGCTAAGATGAGTGTCAAGTCATGTTTAGGGCACCTGATTCACTTTGTGCTAAAATAAGGCCATCATCTGCATAAAACAAGGCAAGATAAAGCAGTTCTCATCTTTAAATCCAATATTTGTTTGGTTCAGGTGTAGGATGATGATATATGTTATCATTAAGAAACAGTGATGTTGAACCATTGCAACCTTGCCTATTCCGCTGGTGACATCCATGTTTGTTATGATCTCATTGTTTAGATACAGGATGGTCTTGTCATTTAGGTATATGTCACTTATGACGTCAATTATGTTGGATGTATCCTGAACTTTTTAGGCATTCAATTAGGGGCTTTCTTTTCACACTGTCGAAGGCTTTCTTGAAATCTATAGCGATGGTTATTAATGGTCTCTTCATCTTGAAAGACCACACCACCACCACCACACACCACCACCACCACCTCTACCACAACCACACACCACCACCACCACCACCACCTCTACCACAACCACACCACCACCACCACCTCTACCACCACCACCACCACAACAATACCACCACCACCACACCACACCACCACCACCACAACCCCACCACTACCACCACACCACACCACCACAAAACACCACCACCACCACAACACACCACCACCACAACAACAACAATACCACCACCACCAACAACACCACCAGCACCACCTCTACCACCACCAGCACCACCTCTACCACCACCACCACCACCCCCACCACCACCACTACCACAACAACAACAACAATACCACCACCACCATTGATGATAATGACAGGGATTCAGATTGACGACATAAATAAGAGCGTGAACTGAGAAAGTAAACCTGTACGGGGAGCGGAGCGGTCGAGCGCGCGAGATCCTCATGGTGTGACGTCACGGGCGATCCACCAGGCCTTATCATCTCGGTGGCCACGGTTAAAGTCATGGATATACAACCCTTTGCGGAAATCATTCACTTAATACTAAAAACATCTATTTGCACTATCATATTTTTACGTTAGTTATTTAAGATGACAAAATAGAACCAGAAAATACAAATCTATCTTTCCACATACATAACCTTGACCATATTTTTTGTCATCCCTCTTTTTTTTCTCTTTTTCCTTTTCCTTCCCTCACTCCCCTTCCCTCATTCGTATTCTTTTCGTGGCTACTTTTTTACCGGTCAAACTTTTTTCCCTTCCCCTCTCTGCTCCCAACCCTGTTTTTACTCATGCCAATTCTTCCCAACACTTTAACTTGCCCTTCTTGCCTTACCTGAACTTCCCGTGTTATTTCCTTCATTCCTATTAATATTTATTCGTATCTATCTATCTATCTCTCTATCTATTTAGTAAACTCTCTTTGAATCGAACCCATATAATTCAAACTTCTTGTAATTCGACCTGTTTCAGGGCAGTTCAAAATTTTCAATAACATTACATAATTGGAGCCAGTTTGAATTCACCGTAGCCTTACTATAGTCTATTCACTTAAGCTGGATTCTTGGGAGCTGCTCGCTGCCTAGCCGAGTTTGTAAGGACGTCGCTGATTGGCTGATAGACTCGGGCTGGGTGGCGATGGTGGTGGTACTTGCCTCGCCGCAACCCAAAACCCTTGCGTTGCCTCAGAAAAATATCATTTCTTGGCTTTACTCACCTCTTACACAAGATAGGCCTATTTTGTTTGCAGTGAATCAGGCAGTGATGTCAACACAAACGCCTATAATCAGGACAAAGTTTTTCGTTAATAGAAANTATATATATATATTATATATATATAATAATATATATAATATATTATATATATATCTATAATTTTATATATATTATATTATAATATATATATATATATATATATTATATAAAATATATATATAATATAATATATATATATATATATATATATATATATTATATATATATATATTATATATATATATATTATATTACTATTATATATATAGTATATATATATATTATTATATATATATTTTATATATATTATATATATATATATTAGTATACTATATGTAGGGGTTCCTTGGAATATGAAAAATTATTACAGGGGTTCCTCCAAGGTGTAAAGGTTGGGAATCATTATATAATTGCTTTATTTTTAGTCCGTAAGGTTCTCACAGAATTTATAGCTTAGATGTTACCGATTTCAGGCCTTATTTCATGATCTAAGAGACATTTTAGGGTAATGTAAGTGCTACGTTTAGCGGGAAGTTATGTCAGCCGGAACTGCTAGACCCATAGCTATGGGGGAAATTAGCTCCATAGCTATGGAGATCTTATGGGTGAATTTATATCATGTCGAGATTTATGGGAATCCCATAGCCTTATTATAAATACCCGTCCTGCACCTTTATCCTCCTCCTCCTCCTCCTCCTCCTTCTTCGTTTTCTTTTCTTTCTTTTTCTTCTTCTTCGTCTGAGGCAAGCTGGCATGGCGTCGCCATTGCGGGATTGACCGTTGCCATGGCGACGGGCCCGCCATAGCCATGCGTGCGGGTAACGGGTGGGCGATGGAAGTAAACAACCCGTGATTGGCTCAGCGGGGGAGAGGCGGGGTTTAAAGATGTAAACATTGGTGCTGTCACGGCCATGGCCGCCGTTGCCATGGTAACGAGGACGTGTTATTATTGCAGCTTGGAGGCCGTGTGTGTGTTATTATTACCCACGGTCTTGATCGCGCCACGGACATGCAATCCTCGGCTGTTACCCTCCCGGAAAGATCTTTGGGTAAAGTTGGAACCTCACACACACACACACACACACACACACACACACACACACACACACACAGAGGGGCAGTAACTGCCAGCATATCTCAGTGAAAAGTCCCTTGAGCGGGCATTGAACGCGGTGCTGGAGCGTCAGATACCAATATACGTCTCTGATAGGTTGTCCAACAGCGGGTTATACCTCTCCTGAAGGACATCAACAACACACTCTAAAACAGCGTTTCTTAACCTTTTCCGACCTCAGCACCCCCAGTAGTCAGGTCTAGGAAGTACAGCACCCCTTATTTCTGGCTAACATCTGGTTACAGAGACTACAGTTGCTACACTACTACAGGGATAAAGTAAAGTGAAGTGAAGTACTGCTTGATTATTTGTTTTGTTCATTCTACAAAAATAAAACACCAAGGATGCCAATACTATAGGCAAAAGCAATGGAATGATCATCTCCAGCGCTGCCCTTGCCATTCCAGGGTACGCTACCAACTGATCACACCAGAAGCCAGACAATGATAATGTACGGAATTTTGTCTGACAACACTGGTTCACCTGCAGATCAATAAGCTCCTCCTTCAGGTTGTCAACATCACTCATGTCTGCCAAGAAGGGCTGCTGAATCCATTCTGGAAAAGTATGTATGATCCTTGGGAAAGAACTTTGTCATGGTGGTCTCAAGATGCGAGAGGTGAGCAGCAATATTTTCTACAAGCATGGGACTGACTGTCATATTTCCAAATATCTCGTACAGGATAGGAAAGCTTCCCACATTCCCTCCTTGGATTCGACGATTCCAGAGTGAAAGCTTCATCTTGAAGGCTTCTACCTTCCCTGCACAAACAAGATTGTTAGCAAACATGTCTTGCATGGACAAGTCGAGTTCATTCAAATAGCTGAAAATGTCTGCCAGATAGGAGAGAGAGAGGATGAACATTTCGTCCTGAAAATTTTCAGCGAGCTTATTCCGATACTCTCGGAGGAATTATGAAATTTCATCCTTGAGCTCTGCAATATGTGTCAGGATTTTCAAACGTGAGAGCCACCGCACTTCAGTGTGGAAGAGAAGGACTTAATATTCACTTCTCATCTCCTCACAATGTAACTTGAACACTCTGTGTCTGTGGTTTAAAGGACGACCCCGGATGAAATTCACAACTTGAACACAGACAGATATAACTTTTTTGAGGTGAGGCGGCAACATCTATGCAGCCAAAGCATGGTGATTAAACCGTGGGCTGCGGCATGCCTTCCAAAAGGCTCTGCTGAGCAACTGCGGCATACCTTCCGGAAGCGCAATTTTAAAAAGCATACAAAAACCGCGCCAACATTCGTAGAAGTCTACAAACTGTGTCGCATATACGCCCTGATGTCAGCCCTCGATAACACACACCACCATCTGCCCAACTACGCTCTACGCTGGGATACCACTCCTTGGGTTTTTTCCAAAAATCTTAGGATTTAGGTCCTGGCATTGGGATATTTTTTGTCTATCTTGGGACTTTTGAAGGGATTATTCAAGTATTTCTCCAGTAGTTTATCTCAAGGTAAGCATAGGTACCGTTGTACCGTACCGTATTATATATATATATATATATATATATATATATATATATATATATATATATATATATATATATATATATATATATATATATATATATATATATATATATATATATATATATATATATATATATATATATATATATATATATATATATAATAATATAAGCGAAAGTGTGTCTGTCTGTCTGTCTGTCTGTCTGTCTGTGTGTGTGTGTGGTATAGGTTCCGCCCCCCGTGGCGCAAACACCTCATATGGCACATTTTTGGAATCAGGTTGACCAGGGGAAGGTCATAAGCCCACTTATGAGATGATCCGATCACTTTTTTTTTTTTTTTTTTAGCAGCCTATTAGCGAGAATTGTGAAAACAAAAGTGGGTTGCGAGAATTGAGGAAGCCTTGATGTAGGGTGATGGGTAATGGGTGAGTGAATGGGTGGGGTGATGGGTAATGGGTGTGGGGTGATGGGTGAGTGAATGGGTGGGGGGTGATGGGTTGGGGGTGATGGGTGATGGGTGAGGGAATAGGTGGGGGGTGATGGATAATGGGTGAGTGAATGGTTGTGTGGTGATGGGTAATGGGTGAGTGAATGGGTGGGGGGTGATGGGTAATGGGTGAGTGAATGGGTGTGTGGTGATGGGTAATGGGTGAGTGAATGGGTGCGGGGTGATGGGTAATGGGTGAGTGAATGGGTGTGTGGTGATGGGTAATGGGTGAGTGAATGGGTGGGGGGTGAGTGAATGGGTGGGGGTGATGGGTAATGGGTGAGTGAATAGGTGTGTGGTGATGGGTAATGGGTGAGTGAATGGGTGGGGGGTGATGGGTAATGGGTGAGTGAATGGGTGTGTGGTGATGGGTAATGGGTGAGTGAATGGGTGGGGGGTGATGGGTAATGGGTGAGTGAATGGGTGGGGGGTGATGGGTAATGGGTGAGTGAATGGGTGTGTGGTGATGGGTAATGGGTGAGTGAATGGGTGGGGGGTGATGGGTAATGGGTAAGTGAATGGGTGTGTGGTGATGGTAATGGGTGAGTGAATGGGTGGGGGTGATGGGTAATGGGTGAGTGAATGGGTGGGGGGTGATGGGTAATGGGTGGTGAATGGGTGTGTGGTGATGGGTAATGGGTAGTAAATGGGTGGGGTGTGATGGTAATGGGTGATTTTATGGGGGGGGGGTGATGGGAAAGGGGGGTGAAGGGGTGTGGGGTGATGGGTAATGGGTGGGGAGGGGTGTGTGGTGATGGTAATGGTGGTGATGGGTGGGGGCTTTTGGGTAATGGGTATGAATGGGTGGGGGGGGGGGTAAGGGGTGAGTGAATGGGTGGGGGGGTGTGGGGGGGTGATGAATGGGGGGGGGGAATAATACTTTTACCCCATGATTTCGGAAAGTTAGAAGGGGCTTCTGGAGATCCTGTTTGGGGGGCCCGAAGGCCCACCAAACACAGGTGGTGGGCCGAAGGCCCACCAATACCCCTCCGCAGGAGCAGCCAAAAAGTCCGCCCGGAGGGGGCTTTGCGGTATTAAAATTATATAATAGGTAGGTAAAACGGTCCCTTCTTAGTTTGAGATAAACTACGGGGGAAAAATACTTGAATAATCCCTTTAAAAAAGTCCCGATATATATATATATATATAAATATATATATATTTATATATATAATATTTTAAAATTTTAATTTATATTTTTAATATATATATTATTAGGGTGGTCCAGAAGAGGGGGTAAATTTCAAGTGCACTGGCCTTTCTCCACACCGCGCTGTTTTTTTTTGGGTTTGCATTTCCCCTTTTGTGCAAAATTTCTTTGCGATACAATGATTTTTAAAGGGGTCGAAAATCATCTCGTTTCTATAAAGGGGATTTAAACCCGGGAAAATATCCATACCCAAATTGGGACCCTTTCCCCCGACATCACAAACCCAAATAGTGTTGATTTCTAAAATTCCCGGGGTTGATTACCCCATAACCACTTTTAAACAAAAAAAACTGATTACGCTGTCTGAATGCGAATTTCATTTTTTGGGTTTTTCACAGTAAATTTTTTAGGGGTAGGCCATACCCGGGTTAGGGTACTTCTAGTAGAGATCAGCAAAAGGGTTTTGCATTTTTTGAACTCAAAGGGTCGTTTTAACACATAAAGGGGTTTCATGACACGTTTTATTGAAAATTCACAAAATTTTTGCCAAAAAATCGTTTTTCTATAGGAAAATAGAAAAATTTTAAATTTTTTCTGTCATACTTTGCGGGGTTTTTAAAAATAAATAAATATAAAGCATTTCTAGTGTAAATGACCCTTCTGGTTCAAAAAAAAACCATTTTTTTTCTTCTCTATTAGAATTAACCTAACCGGGGTTGGCCTACCCCTAATTTTTAGGGGGGGTATAAAAACCAAATATAAAAATCGCATTCGGGGACGCTGTATATCGTTTTTATTGATAAAATGTATATATCGGGTTATACCCCCGGAAAATTAGAAATCAACACCTTTTGGGTCTGTGATGTGGGAAAGTGCCCATTGGGGAGTATATTTTGGGGTTAAATCTTTGATAGAAAGCGAGATGATGGGTCGACCTCAAAATTTAAAATTTTATCGCCATGAATTTCATGGCTTTAACCTATGGGTAAGGGCAAAAAATAACCTTGTGAGGAAAAAAGTAATTTTTCTTTTTGGGTGGCCCACCCTAATTTTATATATTATATATTTATATTAATATATATATATATATATATATATATATATATAACAATATATTATACATAATATAATACATATATAAATACTATATATATATATATATATATAAAATTTATTATATACATATACATATATTATCATATATATATATTATATATATTATATATATATATATGGGGCCGTAAATACTGGGGCCCCTCACCAATGCGTAGCGCATTTAAAGGGCCCCAATAAATGTTGCCAAACAAAACCCTCTATGGTTAGATTGGTATATTTTCGAGACGTGTGGCAACCCTGTAGGCTCTAGTCTACCCCCGGAAGTGATACGGGGTCAGTAGCAGTGGCTTATTGTTTCGGGGGTCGTATCTTTTTCGCTTCAGCGGCCGCCGCACACGAAGCGGTGGGAAGAACTACAACGAAATTTACTCTTTCGAGCAAAAATACCCCTTTCCCTTTTACACCCCCGTTCTTATGTTGTTTTGAAAAGAGAGTCGTTTGGGGCGTATTATGTGTCAGTAAGGGTTTTTTAGGGGGCTACCCTGCTTCGAAGGTCAAGATGGTGTTTGGGCGGTGCTGTACTTTCGGAGGCGACGTCTTTTAGCGCTTGGGTACATGGATTTTATTTTCTTTTGCAGTTAATCTTGGTTTTGAGTCACTACAATTTTTAGGAGTTTGTCTGAAGTGTGCTTTTTTTCTTTTACCCCCGGGTCGTTTCTTATGCTGAGGAAAAAACTTTTTGGTGGTAGGCCCTTTTGCCCCTTACACCCCGCGAAAGTGGACCTGACCCCCCTGTACGACGCATTATCCACTGACAGGCACATTTTTTCATGTAAGGAAATATGACCCTTTCCATATAGGGCTGGATGGGCCCATGCTTTTCCCTGGTCGGGACGCAGCGGGGTAAAAAGGTGGGGTGAGAAAATACCCGAGCTTGTGTTCCTCAGCGGAACAAACTTTCCCCCACTCTGAAAATGAGAGCTCTGACTCACGTACACCTCCAGGGGGTACACTAGAGCCTAGTGAGGCCATATGTCATCGAAATATCCCAAATCAAACCCAAGGGGTGGTTTGACAATTTTTTTACGGGTCCTTAAAAATGCGCCCGCGGGGGGGGGGGGCCCCCAGTATAACGGCGCCCACTATATATATATACATATTATATATATTTTAAAACGGTACGGTACAACGGTCCCTATGTTACCTTGAGATAAACTACTGGAGAAAAAATCAAATAACCCCCCTCAAAATCTTGGGAAAAAATCCCAAGGAGGGGCATCCCTGCCCCACTTCAGTAGTCTCTCGCTAGCGTTTGGGGTGCCTTTCGCGCCAGATTTTTAAACTTCCGCCACAACCACACCCAAAAACCCCATATTTGGGTTAAAAATAGCTATATTGCCGGGATGGGGATTTTTACTACCTGACGTTGATGTGTTTCTCCAATTCTGAAATGGTCACTTTTTCACTCACATTCCCGCATGGCGGCACTAAAAAAATTTTTGCTCCCCAGGGTCCCCGGGGTTAAGAACACAGTCTTCATGATGATGCGGGTACCCTCTTCTAACCAAAGCAGAAAACCCAAAACCCTATTCCCTATCATGGCGGGGGAACCATCTGTGTGACCGACCCTACCTTCTCCCACTTGTATGATCTTCTCAAAAAATCGCCCAAAGAGTCGGAATAATCCGCTGCCTTCGTCGCGTTTAAAATGCCTCGCAGAGGGAATTCCTTTTTAATTTACCATCCTGAGGTACCGGCTATACAAAATCTTGACTATGCTGGAAACACAGTTGATTCATCTAACTGGGACAGATCAGAGGGGGACTGTCCATAATCTCCTGACAATCTGGTCCATTGTCGAACCCTATACTGCAACTCTCCCTGTGATAAATCGTTGGACAGAGGCATTCTTTCCTCTTTTTGGTCCCTCTGTTCCAAGAACCATTTTACCACCCGAATGGTGCAGGGCTGAATCGGGTTTTTCCGGACCCGAATGCGAAGCCTTCCCCCTGATGCACTGGTATGCACCTCAAAAGAAGCTTGCAAAGGGGGTTTTCTGCACTGGCATGAACCCAGTCGGGTAGTGTGCCTTTTGGATATTCCCCTCCAAACCTGCAGTCGATAGTCTTTCATGTCTGCAGCTGGATGTTTCCCTGGTTTTCTGGGAGTCTAGCATCTTAAAATTTGAGGGCAAAAATTAAATGGCAGGTCATATTTGTGCCCGGGGCTGGTCCTCCACATCTAGGAGTCAGTGAAGCCATACTACATATTTTTCATTCATTTACGCGTCTTTGGATTGCGAAACAAAGCTTTGGAAAAAAAAAGAAGCAGTTAGCAAAAAAGCACCAATCTCTTAGACATTTGATTTCAAAATTTAAATTTATTGGTCTTTTGCCATGGGTAAGTTCCCCCCCCCCCAAATTTCTTCATAAAATTGGAGCAACCACTTTATGAGTGATGTTTTAACAGAGAAAAAACAAAAAGACACAGACGAAAAACAGTATTATTCCACTTGGAGGTAGAGATAATGAAAATTTGTGTACAATTTATAGTCACCAATGATATTGTTTAAAAAAAAACAGCTACAGTTTTTTTTGTTTTGGGTAGGGTCAAAAAAAATTGCCCAGGCCCATTAAAATTTGGGGAGATTTGAACAAGGGTCTCAATACATTTAAACTATAAAAAAAAAATGAATCGTCACATTGGAGGAGAGAGAGAGAGGGGAGGGAGAGAGAGAAGAGAGAGAGAGGAGAGGGGAAAAGAGAGAGAGAGAGGAGAGAGAGAGAAAAAGAGGAGAGAGGGGAGAAGAGAGAGGGGAGAAAAGAGAGAGAGAGAGAGAGGGGAGAGGAGAGGAGAGAGAAGAAAAATTTTAGTTTAGACGAAGCGAAAGAGTTACCTTTCAATGGGCTTACCCTTTACCCGGAACTTGAAGTTAAAGGGGCAACACAAGCTTGACCTGTCTTGAGCTGTATGCTACTACGCAAAAACCCTGCACCGGCGCGGGTTCCACCTCTCACGTCGACATCGCCAGAAGTGCAAGTACATCCAAAAAGTCATATAAGAGGGTTTAAAATTTTTCAAATATAAATGTACTATTTCAAAAGTATCCCTTCGATATTTTTATCCTTGCGAGGAAAATTAACATTTTACTGCCATATATGGAGCATTTCCCAGCACCCCCCAAAATTTATTCAGCACCCCCTGGGGGTGCTAGCACCCCAGGTGGTTAAGAAGCAGATTCGTGATGAAATCTTGGTTCCCAAAGAACCAAGAAGGTTATAAAGACTCTGAGGGGACAGTTAGGGGTGGCCGGCGATTTGGGGTGGTTATTTACACATATTGTGTAGACTTATCATTAAAGGGCTTTTTAAGGGAATTTTTTAAAACCTAATTGGTAAATCAGGCGTTGGCGTGGAGGCTGAGATCCCGCCCAAACGTCAAGATCTTTACCGGGCGACTTCCCCAAACAGTCGCGTGCCTCATAGGGTTTTTAAACGCACCATTACAGCGTTTTCTCCTTTCACCATTGCAACTGCATATAGGGGGGCGTAGTGGGGCCCGGTTTTTTAAAGCTCTAAATTTGCTTAACTTTTCGTGACGACATACTTGCGTTACTATTATACATTATATAAGTGTTCCCAAATTTATACTCTCATATTTCCCGCCCCAATGCACTACCCCCACACCTATTTCCCCCCCGCCCCGCAATTTTCGCCGTGTCGACCAGGTAACTCTACACCCTACACAGGATACACTTACGTATCTCTCATATTTGTTTTTTATATTTAATTTATATTATTTTTATTTTCGTAGTGTTGGTTATCACGTGCGCCCGACACGGGGCCCAAAGGGCCCCCCTTCGATCCCCCCAAAAAAACCAGTAAATTTTTTCAGGAACTAGCTCGTTGGTCTCAGGGCCCCTAGTCTTCCTTTTTTTCTATGTTCTTATTTTCTTATATTACGTTTTTTATAGGAACAGTTTTTTTTTTATGGTTCTTGCCTAATTTTGTTCCTTACCTCTTTTGTATTACAATTGTGATAGGAATGTTTTTGTATACTAAAAACGAATGTAATACACAAAAGGTAAAGAGGACGTAACAAAACATAGGCAAAACCCGGGGATCAGCGAGGGGATTTATTAATGGTTTTATTACCTTCAAGGGGGTTAAATAGGAAAATAAAAAGAGTAAGCAACAAAAACATAGAAATAAACCAAAAAAAAGTCATAAAATTTAAAAAAATAAAAAATATTAAATTTCGAACCGAAAAAAAATATTACCTACACCATAGACCGCATAATCATGAATTTTTTTTATGGTTTTGCCTAATTTTTTACGTCTCTCTCATTACTTTGTGTATTCTTCGTGTTTTTAAAGGAAAATGTTTTAGTATACTATAGTATACAAAACCTTTTTATAACCAGTGGCGTCACCAGGGAAAAAAATTGGGGGGGCTTTAGCCCGGGGTGGGATGGGGTATCCATGGGGGGCGGGGGGGAATTTTTAAAATAAACAGTTCCAGGGTAATTTTGTGGCCCAAAAAAGGGAAAAAGTGGGAAAAAACTTTTTTACATTACACATAAATTAATAAGTTTAAAACCCTGCATCATAAACCCAAATTTTAAAAAATTTTTCATTGAAGAAATTTTTTTATCTCTATATATCTCTATAATAGAATATCTTAGTAATTTCAAGGTTTTGTTAGCAAACATATTTCAACATTTAAATGAAAATCAAACCAATTTTTTTTATAAGTGTGAAAAAAAAGGGTTTTTCTCTGGCATGGAAAAATTTGGATAAATATTCCTTTTTATTGTTTTTTGGGGAGCAGGGGTACTAGCAGCAATTTTTGGGGGGGAGTCCTTTACTTGGGGGGCTAGTCCCCTTACCCCCCCGCGGTGACGCCCCCTGCCTATAACACAATGTAATAACCCCGAGGTAAAAAAAGACAAATCTAGGCAAAAAACCCTAAAAACGCTTCCTAAAACAACAGTAAATAAGAACTAAAAACTAAGAAAAATAAGAAAATAGGAAGCTACAAGAGGGCCCCGGGGGTACACTGTAGTTCCTGTCACCCAACACTACCTACTCCACCTTTCATCCCCCCTCCATGAACTTATCCAGCTCCCCTTTAAAGTCCCTAAAGACTCCGCCTAATACCTTTTTTTCTGAGACCATTCCACTCATTCACCACCCTATTTGTAACCCGTTTTTTTTTTTTTCCCCATTTCCTTTTAAATTTTCCCTTTCCACTAACCTTACCTTTGGGGTTAAAAAATGGAAAAAAAAAAACCCACCCCCATTTAAAAAACCCACCCCAAAAACCTAAAAAAAAATCTTTCCAAATTTAAAATAAATTAACCCTCTAAAAAAAAAAAAAAAAAAAAACCCTTTCCCCCACTTTTTTAAAAAAAAAAAAAAAAAAAAAACTAAAACCCAAAAAAAAAAAAAAAACTTAAATTTTCAAAAAAGGAAAAACCCAAAACCTTTAACCCACCCCCCAAAAAACCCACGGGGGGCCCCCCCTAAAGACTTTTAAAAACCCCAAAAAAAACTTTTTAAACTAAAACCCCTAAAAAAAAATAAACAAAAATAAAAAAATAAAACCCCCCCCCTTAATTTTAAAAACCCCCAAAATAAAAAAAAAATCAAAAAAAAGACAAAAAAAAAAAAAAACACAAACAACCCACTATATCTATAAAAAAAAAAAATTTTTTTAAAACCCCCCCTTAACAAAAAAAAAAAAAAAAAAACTATAAAAAAAATAAAAAAAAATTTTTTAATAAAAAAAAAATTTTTTTTTAAACTAAATTTTAAAAAAAAAAACCAAAACCCCCCCAATCTTAAAAAAAAAACCCTCTTAAAAAAAAAAAAAAAAATTATTTAATAAAACAAACAAAACAATTTACCTTACAAAAAAACCCCCCTTTTAAAAATAAACTCGACCCCCCCTTTTCTTTCCCCTTTTTTTCCCCCCCCCCCCGGGACCCCCCCCTTTTTTTTTCCCCCCCCCCCCTTCCAAAACTTTTTTCCCCCTTTTTTTTTTTTTCCCCCCCAAAAAAAAAAAAAAAAAAAAAAAACCCCCCCCCCCCCCCCCCCTCCCCCAAAAACAAAAAACAAAAATAACTTTCTAAAAAAAAAA
>JACEEZ010013913.1:0-2500 GCA_016584305.1 Chionoecetes opilio
AGGAAAAGGAGAGAGATAGGGGGTAAATTTACAATCTTATTATCTTCTATTCCACCTCCTTCTTCCTTCACCCTTACCCCTGCCAGCTCCAACCAACAAGAAAAACCAAAGGGGTCATATCCTCCCTTTTTGCATTCCCCCTCCTTCCTCCCCTCTTCCACCTCCGCCCCCCCTCCCCCCCCTTCCCCCCTTCCTCCCCCCTCCCCCCCCTTCCCCCCCTTCCTCCACCCCTTCCCCCCCCCTTCCTCCACTCCCCCCCTTCCCCCTCCCCTTCCTCCACCCCTTCCCCCCCTCAGTCCTGGAGCAAAAAGGGAAAGTCTGTGTCTGTCTGTCTGTCTGTCTGTGTGTCTGTATCCGCTTTCTATGTACCAAGGCGAGTATTTTGTTTCCTAGTGTCAGGGTGAATAAGGGCTTTAATAGGGTTTTAAGGGGTGAGGGTTAGGTCCTTATAGCTTTATGTTCACCTGTGATGGGGTACCTGTGTGTGTGTATTTTGTGTGTGTGTCTCTCTCTCTCTCTCTCGTCTCGCTCTCTCTCTCTCTCTCCTCTCTCTCTCTCTCTCTCTCGTCTCTCTCTCCTCGTATTATGGTCAGAGTTGTGATTTTTTTGTGGTAGGAGAATTAATTGATTGTAAATATTCTCTCTCTCTCTCTCTCTCTCTCTCTCTCTCTCTCCTCCCTCTCTCTCTCTCTCTCTCTCTCTCTCTCTCTCTCTCTCTCTTATTTGTCTGTTTTTAGCTCAATTTTGACCATTTTTTACTTTTTTCACTCAAATTCTCTCTCTCTCTCTCTCTCTCTCTCTTCTCTCTCTCTCTCTCTCTCTCTCTCTCTCCTCTCCTCTCTCTCTCTCTCTAATCGGGCATCATTTATTACTACATTATTACTATTATTTTTTCATTTCTATCATTGATTCATTTATTCTCATTAACTTATTCATCATTCTCTAGGTACTCATTATTCATTGACTCACTCCCTCACTCCCTCTATCTATTTATGCCACTCTTTTGCTGCGATATTATCACTTTAAATTTTAATAATGATCACTGTTTCTACTCTGTTTCTGCTTTATCACCAATATTTATATGCTATTGCTTTATGCTCCTATAGCTTTCTACTGCTTTTTTTTCTGCTATAATATCATTCCCTCGTGTAGGTCTCCCAGCCTCTTGTAGCTTCCTTATGTTCTTATGTTCTTAACTAACTCCCTAACTCTCTCCTTCCCTCCATAGCCACGGCAACAAGACCACGTTCTCCTGTCGGGGTCTGCGGGTGTGCGTGGAGTGGTTCAGGGCGCGGGGCCACTCTGAGATCACCGTGTTCGTCCCGGCATGGCGCAAGGACGGCCGCAGATGGACAACCCCGATAGTCGCCTTGAGTTTTTAGGACTTTTTTGCCTCTGAACTGGAGAGGGGGGGATGATACTGGTGTTTACCCCGTCCAGGTGTGTGTGTGTGTGTGTGTGTGGGTGTGTGTGGGTGGGTGTGTGTGTGTGTGTGTGTGTTATTCATCTAGTAGTATTTTACAGGGCCTGAGCTACACTGGTATGGCCCCGTCTCCATAGCTACATTTATTTAATCATTCCTGCTTAGTGGTTAGTGTTGGGGGAAGCCACCACCCCGGGAGGCGGATCACAAACCCCCGGCTAACACCCCACACCCATTCACTGCTGGGTGGACAGGGGCTCAGGTTTTAAGAAGACCGCCCGTCTGTCTTCGCTCCGCCCGGGGATCGAACCGGGACTTCTCGGTTGTGAGCCGCTCTAACACTTATAATACATGTTATATTGGGTTATTTGTGTTATTGCGGCAGGAGACCAGCCTCGCCCCGTCACAGGGCAATGATGGTTATTCCCATGGCTTGCACATAGGGTGAAATAGGGTTGTATAAGGGTACATGGGGTGAAATAGGGTTGTATAAGGGTACATGGGGTGAAATAGGGTTGTATAAGGGTACATGGGGTGAAATAGGGTTGTATAAGGGCACATAGGGTGAAATAGGGTTGTATAAGGGTACATGGGGTGAAATAGGGTTGTATAAGGGTACATGGGGTGAAATAGGGTTGTATAAGGGTACATAGGGTGAAATAGGGTTGTATAAGGGTACATGGGGTGAAATAGGGTTGTATAAGGGTACATAGGGTGAAATAGGGTGTATAAGGGTACACTGGGTGAAATACGGTGATCGCCAAGGTACAGGGGGAAAATCAGGGTTGGTATAAGGGTACATGGGGGAAATGGTTGTATAAGGGTTACTAGTGAAATAGGTTGTATAAGGGTACATGGTGTGAAATCAGGGTTGTATAAGGGTTACATGGTGAAAACTAGGGTTGTAAAGGGTACATGGGTGACATAGGGTTGTAGTAAGGGTACATAGGGTGAAATAGGGTTGTATTTTAGGTAATAGGTGAAATAGGGATTGTATAAGGGTACATGGGTGAAATAGGGTTGTATAATGGTACTTGGGTGACATAGGGTTTGTATAAGGTATAGGTAAATATGGTT
>JACEEZ010013913.1:7500-12500 GCA_016584305.1 Chionoecetes opilio
CACGCCTGACCCCCCTGCTAACGCCCCCCTTCCCCCCAGGTGAAGGTTTGCGGGGGTCCCTGTCCCTGCCCGTGTGTGTGGCGGAGTCGGAGGTCCCCAAGAAGCCCCTGGAGCGCACCAAGTCCATCGTGCCCACCCTCTCCTTCACCCTGCCCTCAGCCCTCACCCAGGACACACCCACCCGCGACAACACCCACAACCCACCCACCACACCCGGGTCTCACCACCACCTCATGCCGCCCCCCCTGGAACCCCCGCGCCCCCTGGACCCCTTACGTTCCACTACCCTCTACAAAAGTGACTCTGCCCTCTACCACCTCTACCCCCCACGCCACCCCAACCCCTACGGCGCCGCGGCCTGGGGTTGGGAGGGGGCGGGGGGGTCCTACGCCCCCCACGTCTCTGTGTCCAAGCAGCAGAGTGACCCTGACGCCCAGGACAACCCTCACCGCAAGCTGCACCGTCAGCTCACACTCAACCCTTCCTACGACTCCCGCCTCTACAAGATCTACGGCTTCAGGGAGCCCGCGCCGGAACACTTCCCGCTGGGGGCCCAGACGCAGGCCCACCAGGGGTCTCCCTCCAGGGGGGGACGCACCACAGAGGCCCCAGGATTCCCCCAGGGCCAGGGGCAAGGCAGGGCCTCCCCCGCCTACTCCTCACCCCAGTACGGGGGGCGGGAGGGGCCGGGGGGTCAACACGCCCCCCTGGCCCGCCACAGCTCCCAGGAGGGGCTGCCCCCCCACATCTACTCCTCCTACAACCACCCCCACGTGACACGCTTCGCCTCCGCCCCGGACCCCATCTGGGGCGGCCAAGCCCACCAGACCGCCGCCCCGCCCCTCATCAACCGCCTCAACTCAACCTCCGACACGGGACTCAACCTTTACGCCAGCGACAACAACCCACGCTACTTCCCGGACCTGTACGAGGACGCCCACACCCACGCCCACACCCGCCCCCCCACAGGCTACGCCCCCATGCCACCCCCCGCCCAGGGACCCGTGGGATCCCGCCCCATGTCCCCCCAGGGCGCCGCACTGCACCACTCCCCCAGCCTATCCCCCAGGGGCCACACGCCGCCCCAGCCCCCCACCACCTTCCCCCCCCCGGGCCACGAGGACACGCGCCTCAGGGTGTTCTACCACCTGTCCCAGCTGTTCCCCGAGGCACAGGTGCGCGGCGTCATGGCCCTTCACCCAGAGGACACGGACCCCCAGAAGCTGTGCGGCCTCATACTAGCGGCCACCGGCAGCCCCCCGGCCCCCCCTCAGCCCTCCCCCGCCCCCTACCTCCTCCAAGCCTTCCCCGGTGGGCCCCCTAATGCCCCCGCCAGCCACGAGGACGCGCGCCTCAGGGCCTTCTACCACCTGTCCCAGCTGTTTCCCGAGGCGGAGGTCCGCGCCGTGTTGGCTCGCGCCCCGGACGTCGCCGACACTCAGCAGTTCTGTGCCGCCCTGATGGCGCCGCGACGACCACAACCCCAGTCCTGATTCCACCACACTGACGGGGCAGGGTGTGTTTGTGTGTGTGTGTGTGTGTGAGAGAGAGAGAGAGCAGTGTGTGTGTGTGTGTGTGTGCGTGCGTGGTAGTATTAATGTAAATACCAAGCTATAATTTATGTGCCGTGGACGGAGGAGAAGCAAAGCCGCGACGACTCACCTCAGAGACTGAAGGCGCCCTTGACGTATAGACGTTCATATAGAGATCTATATATATATATATAAATATAAATATATTTACAGATATTTCCATATAAGAAGCTTTTCTCCATGTGTTACCAAGAGCACAGCAGCAGAGGCCTATAGGGATAGGCCTATAGTGCCATCAGGCCGGGAGGGGGGGAGGAGGAGGCCCTAGGAGGCAGTAGTTACCGGGGAACCATTTGCTCACCCACCTCCATGCTAATGGCAGGCCAGGTTGTTACCCAGGCAGGCAGGCAGGCAGGCAGGGAGGCAGGCAGGAAGGCAGGCTGTTACCCAGGCAGGCAGGCAGGCTGTTACCCAGGCAGGCAGGCAGGCAGAGTCTCTTAGTCACCTGACATCAGAGCATAGAGTTGGCACAAACACGGGGGGGGGGGGGGGGACAAAGGCAGCAGCCTTTCTAAAGGGAGCCTCTTTAAAGGCCGTGTCACACGGACACTTTTCCGGCATCTTTGGGTATTGAGGTGCCATTTGATGCCTCATACCGGCATCTCTTGGCGGCAAAATACCAAAAACTGCCGGAAACCATCGGTGTGTGTGCGGCGCCTCGAGGTTTTTACGGGATGACCCTTAGTGACAGTGACAGTGACAGTGACAGTGACAGTGACAGTGACAGTGACAGTGGCAGATGACGAGTTATGTCACGCCACGGAACCTTGTTGTTATTCTTTATGCAACGTGTGTGTGTGTGTGTGTGTGTGTCAGAGTGTGTGAGTGAGTGACATTGTGTGTGTGTGTGTGTGTGAGGTGACAGTGTACGCGGGGTGGGGCGGGACGTCCTGCCCCGCACTCCGTAACAATACTATGTATTGTGGGTGTACTGGGTGTGTACCCAGCCATTGTGTGACCCGCCGCGCGGCGGAGACCGTAGCTCATATTGACCTTGGGGCAGCCAGGCCGGGCCCCGCGCCCTGCCCCGCCCTGCCCCGTGGTGTGCGGGGCGGGGCGGGGCGGGGCGGGGGGGGCCACGGCCGCGGTGGTGTTTTGTTTGGTGTGTTGGTACATTTTTGAAGGAACCTTTCCTGGGTGCGGTGCGGGGCGGAGCTTGTTGTGCCCCGCCCCGCCCCGCCCCGGTAATAAAGTAGGGAGGCTATACTCTACTTTTTGTTTCCTTGTGTGGCAGCAGTGGCGGGCTGTGATGGGAGGCTGTGTGCCACTGCGCTGTGTGTGGCAGTGACGGGCGGCCTTGTGAGTGTGTGGCACCATCACCATGACCTTGTTACATGTGTTCAGTGTCTCCCTGCAGCAGGAAACTCCGGGAGGCGGGAGGCAAGGCGACGACACCAGACCGGCCGTGGCGATTCCAACCCCAGGCCTACACACACACACACACACACACACACACACACACACACACACACACACACACACACACACCGGGTACTCCATAGTGTAGTGGTAGCACGCTCGGCTCACAACCGAGAAGTCCCGGGTTCGATCCCCGGGCGTATCGAAGACAGACAGGCGGTCTTCTTAAAACCCGAGTCCCTGTCCACCCAGCAGTGAATGGGTACCGGGTGTTAGCCGGGGGTTTGTGACCCGCCTCCCGGGGTGGTGGCTTCCCCCAACACTAAGGATGAATGATAAGAATGTTGATATGGAGACGGGGCCATACAAGTGTAGCTCAGGCCCTGGAAAACACAACTAGGTGAATACACACACACACACACACACACACACACACACACAGGCAAGGTCACAGGGCAATCACAGGTCACATAAGCTTTACAAGTATAATTTTGCTCCTTAATACAAAAACAATACAACTAAATAAATATCCTTGGGTGAGAGAGGTAACTTTAATACACACACACACACACACACACACACACACACACACACACAAAAGGAACCATACACATAGTTTAATGATGACCTAAAAATACTGATAGTTTATTCATAATTCAGGATTTCATGCATAACTTTATACATAAATGACACTTAAAATCCTGTATAGTTATGTATAATAAATTTGAGTCCAGTTAAGAAATCAGAATCCGTTAAAAAATATACTAAAAAATTTAATCAAAAAGAAAGTTGGTTAGAATTACAACAAAAATATTAACCTTTTAGAGAGAGAGAGAGAGAGAGAGAGAGAGAGAGAGAGAGAGAGAGAGAGAGAGAGAGAGAGAGAGAGAGACAGTGAGAGAGGGACAGACAGAGAGACAGTGAGAGAGGGACAGACAGACAAGACAGTGAGAGAGACAGACAGACAGACAGTGAGAGAGGGACAGACACAGTGAGAGAGAGAGAGACAGACAGACAGTGAGAGAGAGACAGACAGACAGTGAGAGAGGGACAGACAGACACAGTGAGAGACACAGACAGAAAGACAGACCGAGAGAGAGACAGAGACAGACAGAGACAGAGACAGAGAGACAGAGACAGAGAGAGAGAGACAGACAGACAGAGATATTAAAAGTCTTTCATAGTGTCAACAATAAATAAAAACAAATATATTTTTCCTATAAAATGATCAAAACCTCAAAATGCCATCACACTTTTAATTTCTTTTCATATTGACTTTTTTAAATGAGGTGAATCGCTCGTCCAATCAGGTCTGTATAATCTTGTATATTATGGATGTATAATGGTTGTAGTTATAGGTTCCCTGGATGAATAACACACACACACACACACACACACACACAACAATCATATGTGCACTGTACTTATCATAATTATGGAATGTAGTAAGATATAGCTACCACACACACACACACACACACACAACACACACACACACACACACACACACACACACACACACACACACACACACAGTCTTTGGCATAGGACACAGACGCTGGCAGGACAAACGTATGTACGCACAAACAGACAGAAATACGACGCCTAATCTTCTAAAGAGATGCTAACAAAGACGGAAACTAGACGCGGTTTGGTCGTGTCATGCGGGGATATTTTTATTTAGCGATATTTTATTTTAGTAATTTTTTTGTTAGGGCGATATTTTCCGGCATCTTTTGGGATTCTGATGCCCGTAGTGGTGGCAAGAAATGTACGTTTCGGCCACGAGCATCTTCCGAGACCCACGACCGAAACAACCACTGTGGCAGCCAGACGAAATCCTCTTGCAAGATCCACGGTGGTTGTTTCGGTCGTGGGTCCCGGATGATGCTCGTAGCCGAAACGCCGTGTGACGAAATGCCCAATTTTTGCCACCACTACGGTCATCAAATGGTCGCAAAATACCAAAAGATGCCCGAAAATATCGCCGTAAATAAAAAACTGTAAATAAAATATCGCTAAATTAAAATATCGCTTGTGTGACACGAC
>JACEEZ010013913.1:17500-25000 GCA_016584305.1 Chionoecetes opilio
GTCCCCTACACACACACACACACACACACACACCACACACACACACACACACCCACACACACAGCCACCCCCGCACCACACACACCCACACCCACACACACACCCATACACCCACACCCACACACCACACACACACACCCATACACACACACACACACACACCCACACACACACACACAAGGTTATCACAGCTAATACGTCATCAGTGTATAATATTTTGCCATTAAGTATAATTAGGCACAACACATGTGTATGAATCACTCACACACACACACACTCACACACACACACACACACACACACACACACACACACACACACACACACACACACACACACACACACACACACACTACATCACACACAACACACACACACAAGACACTAATACTAACATAAGATTTTTTAACTAGAAAAAGAGTAAAATAGGAAATGTTAGATTTACAAAAAGAAAAAAAAACAAGTTAGTAGAAAGTGTTAAGAGTAGAAATTATGATAAATTCGGGCATTAAAACTACTACTACTACTACTACTACTACTACTACTACTACTACTACTACTACTACTACTACTGCTCTGCTACTACTACTACTACTACTACTACTACTACTACTACTACTACTACTACTCCTGCTACTACTACTACTACAGGTTGAAGTTCCCAAACTCGGCATCCCAAGACTCGGCTATGGTTCCGGATTTTCCAAAACCCGGCAGAACACCCAAAACCCTGGGCGTAGTTGCCGGGTCGGCCGCTGGGTGCCACCACACTAGGCCGCTGGGTGCCACCACACTAGGCCGCTGGGTTTCCTCCCCGCCGATTTTTTGTTTGTTATTGTTCAGTGGTGTTGTGACTGTAGAGTTGTGTACACTGTTATTTTGTGTACTTCTACAGGTCTGTTATGGGTATTATGGCTCCCAAACGTCCAGGAACACCTACTGGGGCAAGGGAAAAGAAAAGGAAGAACAATGTGTTAACTATTTCTGAGAAAATTGACCTTTTTTCCCCTTAATATATCTATGTTCTAAAAGTCGGAAAATTCCATTACTCGGCTCGGCGCTGGTCCCGAGGTTGCCGAGTTTGAGAACTTCAACCTGTACTACTACTGCTACTACTACTACTACTACTACTACTACCACTACAATAACAGCTACCACTACTACTACTACTACTACTACTACTACTACTACTACCGCTACAACAACAGTTACCACTACGCTACTACCACCACCACTACTACTACAACAACAACTAAACTACTACTACTACTACTACTACTACTACTACTACTATTACTGTAACTTAAGGGCACAGTAGAGGCACACACACACACACACACACACACACACACACACACACACACACACACACCACACACAAGATAATATAATGCCAAACACTAACACTAAGATATAAATTTTGACTAGAAAAAGAAGAAAAAAAGGAATTGCTAAAGCTAGAAACACCACCACTACTACTACTACTACTACTACTACTACTACTACTACTACTACTACTACTATAACTTGAGGCCACAGTACAGGAGGTGTAGGTTAGGGTAGGTGGCAGGCAGGGCTAGTAGGGCTAGGGGCGTACATAGGGTTAGGCAGCCTAGACACACATCTACTAGATCAAAGACAAACCATAACATTACCTTGCCCAGACGAAAGCTTGGAACAGAAAAAACAATGAATTAAATTAAGGTTACGTGGGTACAGCTAGGAGTGACGTGAATAGTACAGCTAGGAATGACGTGAATACATTTAGGAATGAGGTGAATACATTTAGGAATGAGGTGAATACAGTTAGGAATGAGGTGAATACAGTTAGGAATGAGGTGAATACAGTTAGGAATGAGGTGAATACAGTTAGGAACTAGGGGGGGGGGCACTCAGTAGAGCGCATACCTCCGCCCGAATATTTCATCAATTAGAGAGAACTGCAACTCCGAAATGCCAGTGGTCGCTGGCAGTTTTAACTCACAATTTGGTGAAAAGTTGGTCAACTTGAAAGAAAAATATGGGCTTATTCCACTGCACTTAAAACACACAAGTATAATATTAAGAACGATTTTCTTCTATATGTATATTGTATAGAAGCCTGATTCTGTAAAACATTGTATATAACCAAGTAGGTTATAGTTGAGGAGGCGAGGTAAATGTTACTCTATGATATTATATAGTCAATAACGTATGTTTAGAAGTTATCTATACCTAGGCAGCCATATTTTCCTGTTATTATTGTGTATCAATCAGATAGAAAGCCTGGAAGTGCAATGAGTCGACGCGTGAAGTGGCAATGTTTTGATTCAATCGCCCCGCCACAATCTCCCCGCCACCACTCCCCGCCGCGGCGTGTCGCCTCCACAATTATAACCTACATTGTCGCAGCAACAAGCCGATTTCGGCATTCTTTATTCTTCGTTTTTCCAAGGCATTGCTTATTGTATTTTGACAAGCGTTTGCCAGACGCAGCAGTACTGTCTTAGAAAACAGTGTGAACATCGCCCAAATTTTACATGCCACAATATACATGTTAAAAATATATTAAGCTCTGCTACTCGAGGCGAGTAATTTGCATTAAATTGCTATTATAGAACGTTCCATGGTAATGCATGTCATGCATACACTTACTAGAACAACAGAAGAACGTTCTTTTTTAGTATTCAGATGCGGTGCATCAATATTCATTGCGAAATTGATTTATGAAAAATATTAGTCGCGGAGGGAAAACACAGTAGACCAACCTTTGAGTTAAAACTGCCAGCGACCATTGGCATTTCTCGAGTTTCAGATCATTGGAATTGGTTGCCATGGCAACACTTGTCAATAGATTTCATCCAAATTAAATCAGTTTTTCCTTATACCAAATAGACTTGGTATACCGAGTTTGGTCCAAATCTATTGGTAACTTTTCGAGAAATCCTGTACACTAACAGACAGACAGACAGACAGACAGATCGGGGTAAAAACATAACCCCTCCAACTTGGTTGGCGGAGGTAATGAGGTGATAGTACAGTTAGGAATGAGGTGAATAATTTGTTTGGTTTTTGAAGTAATCGTGCAGACCATTCCATCATTCCTGATTTAATGCAGTGAAAATAAAGCCATGATCGAATATATCAACAATAGTTGTCACTGTTTTCTCAGCACCCGTTTCCACCTATACGGCCACGATATATGTGTGGAGAAGGTGTGTGAGCCGGGGAGAGGCAGGCTGTGTGATGCAGATTGTCGCCCTCCCGGGAAGTCACCAGCAAGTTTCGCGCAACGGGCTGGAATGTGACTGATTTTTTCCGCGCTATTTTTACAAAAGTAGTGTTTATACGGAAATAAGGCGTGGAAATGAATATTTTTTTGTGGATTAGGTATTTTAAATGAACATTCAACACAATTATGCAAAGAAGAAATGGGTCTGGACGATTACTTTAAGATATGACAAGATTTTTTTTTGCCAAATTTAACTTTTTTCACACGACTGTTAACGTGAAAGACCAATTTTCTTTTTGCCCCCTCCAGAAAACCACTCAATATTTTGGTTCGTTAAAGTACCACTACAGTTTATACATAGAGTAATTATAATAAGACCCTTAATGCATGGTAACTATAACTTATTTATGCCATAGACACATAAGGAAATAGATAGTTTAGTCTCAATGTAAGTGAATCATGGCTATTTTTGCTTTAGTGATATGAGAATAGAATGATCACACAAGTACATAGGCAAAGACAAGTGACTAAATATTAATCCCCAATCCTTAATAGTGGAGAATCAATGACAGAAATAACGGCAAATACATAAATGCCTAAAGAGAGAGAGAGAGAGAGGGAGAGAGAGAGAGAGAGAGAGAGAGAGACAGAGAGACAGACAGACGAGAGACAGACAGACAGACAGACAGACAGCCAGAGAGACAGAAGACAGAGTGAGCTCGAGAGAGAGAGAGAGAGAGAGAGAGAGAGAGAGAGAGAGAGAGAGAGAGAGAGAGAGAGAGAGAGAGAGAGAGAGAGAGAGAGAGAGCATCACTTACCTCACAGTAGGCCCTAAACCATCATCAATCGAAGCAGCTCTTGAAAGACTAGAGGTAGTTAATGGTACTCTTGCCAATCGCTCTGTCTGTGTGGCTGCATTGATAGAGCCCCTGGTGGTAGCGGTGGTTGTGATGGTGGTGGTTGTGGGGGTGGTGGGGGGGGGTGTGGTGGTGGTAGGGGGTGTTGTGGTGGTGGAGGGAGAGGCTCTGGGATAGTTGTTGTTGTAGTAGGCGAATGGTACGGTCCCGGTCGTTGAGTTGTTGTTGTAAAAGGACCACCTGTTGTAGAAAAGGTTTTTATAGTTGTTGTAGAGAAGGTTGTTATAGTTGTTGTAGAGAAGGTTGTTATAGTTGTTATAGTTGGTGTAGAGAAGGTTGTTATAGTTGTTGTAAAGAAGGTTGTTATAGTTGTTGTAGAGAAGGTTGTTATAGTTGTTGTAGAGAAGGTTGTTATAGTTGTTGTAGTGAAGGTTGTTATAGTTGGTGTAGAGAAGGTTGTTATAGTTGTTGTAGAGAAGGTTGTTATAGTTGGTGTAGAGAAGGTTGTTATAGTTGTTGTAGAGAAGGTTGTTATAGTTGTTGTAGAGAAGGTTGTTATAGTTGTTGTAGAGAAGGTTGTTATAGTTGTTGTAGAGAAGGTTGTTATAGTTGTTGTAGAGAAGGTTGTTATAGTTGTTGTAGTGAAGGTTGTTATAGTTGTTGTAGTGAAGGTTGTTATAGTTGTTGTAGAGAAGGTTGTTATAGTTGTTGTAGAGGTTGTTATAGTTGGTGTAGAGAAGGTTGTTATAGTTGGTGTAGAGAAGGTTGTTATAGTTGTTGTAGTGAAGGTTGTTATAGTTGTTGTAGAGAAGGTTGTTATAGTTGTTGTAGAGATGGTTGTTATAGTTGTTGTAGAGAAGGTTGTTATAGTTGTTGTAGTGAAGGTTGTTATAGTTGTTGTAGAGAAGGTTGTTATAGTTGTTGTAGAGAAGGTTGTTATAGTTGTTGTAGTGAAGGTTGTTATAGTTGTTGTAGAGAAGGTTGTTATAGTTGTTGTAGAGAAGGTTGTTATAGTTGTTGTAGAGAAGGTTGTTATAGTTGGTTGTAGAGAAGGTGTTTGTTTTAAAGTTTGTTGTGTAGAGAAGGTTGTTATAGTTGTTGTAGAGAAGGTTGTTATAGTTGTGTAGAGGTTGTTATAGTTGGTGTAGAGAGGTTGTTATAGTTGTTGTAGAGAAGGTTGTTATAGTTGTTGTAGAGAAGGTTGTTATAGTTGTTGTAGAGAAGGTTGTTATAGTTGTTGTAGAGATAGGTTGTTATAGTGTTTGTGTAGAAAGGTTGTTATAGTTGTTAGAGTTGTATAGTTGTTGTAGAGAGTTGTTATAGTTGTTGTAGAGAAGGTTGTTATAGTTGTTGTAGAGAAGGTTGTTATAGTTGTTGTAGAGAAGGTTGTTATAGTTGTTGTAGAGAAGGTTGTTATAGTTGTTGTAGAGAAGGTTGTTATAGTTGTTGTAGAGAAGGTTGTTATAGTTGTTGTAGAGAAGGTGTGGTTATAGTTGTTGTAGAGAAGGTTGTTATAGTTGTTGTAGAGAAGTTGTTATAGTTGTTGTAGAGAAGGTTGTTATAGTTGTTGTAGAGAAGGTTGTTATAGTTGTTGTAGAGAAGGTTGTTATAGTTGTTGTAGAGAAGGTTGTTATAGTTGTTGTAGAGAAGGTTGTTATAGTTGTTGTAGAGAAGGTTGTTATAGTTGTTGTAGAGAAGGTTGTTATAGTTGTTGTAGAGAAGGTTGTTATAGTTGTTGTAGAGAAGGTTGTTATAGTTGGTTGTAGAGAAGGTTGTTATAGTTGTTGTAGAGAAGGTTGTTATAGTTGGTTGTAGAGAAGGTTGTTATAGTTGTTGTAGAGAAGGTTGTTATAGTTGTTGTAGAGAAGGTTGTTATAGTTGTGTAGAGAAGGTTGTTATAGTTGTTGTAGAGAAGGTTGTTATAGTTGTTGTAGAGAAGGTTGTTATAGTTGTTTGTGAGAAGGTTGTTATAGTTGTTGTAGAGAAGGTTGTTATAGTTGTTGTAGAGAAGGTTGTTATAGTTGTTGTAGAGAAGGTTGTTATAGTTGTGTGGGTTAAGTAGAAGGTTGTTATAGTTGTTGTAGAGAAGGTTGTTATAGTTGTTGTAGAGAAGGTTGTTATAGTTGTTGTAGAGAAGGTTGTTATAGTTGTGTTGTAGAGAAGGTTGTTATAGTTGTTGTAGAGAAGGTTGTTATAGTTGTTGTAGAGAAGGTTGTTATAGTTGTTGTAGAGAAGGTTGTTATAGTTGTTGTAGAGAAGGTTGTTATAGTTGTTGTAGAGAAGGTTGTTATAGTTGTTGTAGAGAAGGTTGTTATAGTTGTTGTAGAGAAGGTTGTTATAGTTGTTGTAGAGAAGGTTGTTATAGTTGTTGTAGAGAAGGTTGTTATAGTTGTTGTAGAGAAGGTTGTTATAGTTGTTGTAGAGAAGGTTGTTATAGTTGTTGTAGAGAAGGTTGTTATAGTTTGTTGTAGAGAAGGTTGTTATAGTTGTTGTAGAGAAGGTTGTTATAGTTGTTGTGTAGAGAAGGTTGTTATAGTTGTTGTAGAGAAGGTTGTTATAGTTGTTGTAGAGAAGGTATGTGTGTATAGTTGTTGTAGAGAAGGTTGTTATAGTTTGTTGTAGAGAAGGTTGTTATAGTTGTTGTAGAGAAGGTTGTTATAGTTGTTGTAGAGAAGGTTTTATAGTTGTTGTAGAGAAGGTTGTTATAGTTGTTGTAGAGAAGGTTGTTATAGTTGTTGTAGAGAAGGTTGTTATAGTTGTTGTAGAGAAGGTTGTTATAGTTGTTGTAGAGAAGGTTGTTTATAGTTGTGTAGAGAAGGTTGTTATAGTTGTTGTAGAGAAGGTTGTTATAGTTTTGTAGAGAGGTTGTTATAGTTGTTGTAAGAACCCAGGTGTTATATTATGTATAGTAGAGAAGGTTGTTAATAGTTGTTGTAGAGAAGGTTTTATAGTTGTGTAGAGAAGGTTGTATAGTTGTTGTAGAGAAGGTGTTATAGTTGTTGTAGAGAGGTTGTTAATAGTTGTTGTAGAGAAGGTTGTTATAGTTGTGTAGAGAAGGTTGTATAGTTGTGTAGAGAAGGTTGTTATAGTTGTGTAGAGAAGGTTGTTATAGTTTTGTAAAGAGTTGTTATATAGTATGTTGTAGAGAGGTTGTTATAGTCTGTGTAGAAAGGTTGTTATATTGGTGTGGAAGGTTGTTAATAGTTGTAGTAGAGAAAGTGTTATAGTGTTGTAGAAAGTTGTTATAGTTGTATAGACAAGGTTGTTATAGTTGTTAGAGGTTGTATAGTGTTAGAGAAGGTGTTATATTGTAAGAAGTTAATTTTGATAGGAAGTTGTTATAGTTGTGAGAGAAGATTGTTATAGTGGTTAGATAAGTTTTAGTGCTGTACAAGTATATGATTTAGAATCTGATACTATTAATAGAAATTA
>JACEEZ010013913.1:35000-45000 GCA_016584305.1 Chionoecetes opilio
ACTACTACTACTACTACACTTACTACACTACACTACTACTACCACTACCCACTACCTACTACTATACTACTACTACACTACTACTACTACTACTACTACACTACTCACTACTACTACCACTACCACTACTACTACTACTACTACCACTACCTACCTACCACTACTACTACTACTACTACCTACACTACTACTACACTACTATACTACTACCACTACACTACTACTACTACTACCACTACCACTACTTACTACTACTACTACTTACTACTATACTACCACTACTACTACTACTACACACTACTACTACACTACTACCACTACTACTACTACTAACTACTACTACTACTACTCTACTACTACTACTACTAACTATACACTACTACTACTACTACTACTACTACTACTACTACTACCACTACTACTATACATACTACTACTACCACACCTACTACCTACTACTACTACTACACTACTACTACTACTACTACACTACTACTACTACTACCACCCACTACTCACTACTACCACTACACTACTACTCTACTACTACTTACTACTACTACCACTACACTACTACTACACTACTACTATCTACTACTACCACTACACTACTACTACTACTACCACTAACTACTACTACCTACTACTACTACTACTAACTACTACTACTACTACTACCACTAACTAACTAACTACTACTACTACTACTACTACCACTACCACTACTACTACTACTACTACCACTACTACTACTACTACTACCACTACTACTACTACTACTATACTACTACTACTACTACTACTACTCACACCACTACTACTACACTACTACTACCTACTACCACCACTACCTACACTACTACTACTACTACTACTAAACTACTACTACACCCACTACACTACTACTACTACTACCACTAACTACTAACTACCACTACTACTAACTACTACTACTACCACTACTACTACTACCACTACTACTACTACTACTACCACTACTACTACACTACTACTACTACTACTACCACTACTACTACTACTAAACTACTACTACACTACTACTACTACTACCACTACTACTACTACTACTACTACTACACTACACTACTACTACTATACTACTACCACTACTAACTACCACTACCAACTACCACTACAACTACTACTACTAACTACACTACTACTACCACTACTACACTACTACTACTACTACTAACTAACTACTACCTACTACTACTACACTACTACTACTCTACTATCACTACTACTACTACTACACACTATACTACTACTTACTATCTATACTATACACTACTTGTATTACTACTACCACTACTAACCACTACTACACTACTACCAAACACTACTCCATACTACCACTACTACTTACTACATACTACTACCACTACACTACATATACTACACTATCACACTATACTATACTACAACATACTACTCTACTACCACTACTACTACTACACTACACTCTACTACACAACCACACTCACGCACTTACCACTACGTATACTACTACACCCACTACTACCTAACTACTAGGAACTACTACTAACTACTTCTACTCTCTCTACCTACTCCTACTCCATCTCCTACTCCTACTACTTCCACTCACTACTTACTACTACCACTACTACTACTCTACTTACTCTCTATCCTCTTTCAAACGCACACAGTATAACCGCTTTTTGCTGTGTGTGTTGTGTGTGTGTGTGCCAAACAAACCACACACACACAACACACACACCTACTACGAATCACGTTACTGCACATGACCAGTGACTCACACATGACCCGTTTTGAGTAATGTAACTACGTACACACACACACACAACACACAGTTACGTACATACATGTCCACTATAGTTATCAAATAAACGTACACACATGATCGTAATCGGTACACACACACACACACACACACACACACACACACACACAGGAAACGCCACGTGTACACACTCGCACGGCTTGTATATAACTGACAACACACACACACACACCTAGAGAGAGAGAGAGAGAGAGAGAGAGAGAGAAGGTATTAATCTAACGATAACTTCCTTCTTCCTCCTCCTCCTCCACTCTCCTCTCTCCTCTATTCTCCTCCTACTTACTGTAACTACTATACACCATCCTCCCCTCTCCCTTCCTCTTCTCATCCTCTCTCCCTCTCCCTCACTCCTCTCTTGCCATCTCCATCTCTTCTTTCTCACTGACTCATCCCCTCTCCTCGTCCTCTATCTCCGTCCTCATCTACTACTACTACTATTACTACTACTACTACCACTATCTAAACTACTACTATTACTACTACCACTATCTAAACTACTACTACTACCTCTTCTTTTAACCTCTACAACAACAACTACTACTACTACAACCACAAACTACATCTACTACTACTTCTTCCAACCACCAACACCACCACTATTACTACCACCACCACCACTACTACTACCACCACCACTACTACTACTACTACTACCACCACTACTACTACTACTACTACTACTACTACCACCACCACCACCACCACCACCACCAACCACCACCACCACCACCACCACCACCACCACCACTACTACTACTACTACTACTACTACTACTACCACTAAAAAAAAAATAATAAGAATAATAAAAAAAAATACTACTAGATACTACTACTATAACTACTACTTCTACTACTACTACTACTACTACTACTCACTCACTCACTCACCTCTCCCCCCCCATCTCCGCCATCATCGCCGTCCACTCGCTGAAGATCTCACTCGCGTCAGGACTCATCACTTCCTCGTCGTATCTGCAGGGAGGGAGGCATGAGTAAATGATGAGTAAATGGTGAGTAAATGATGAGTAAATGGTGAGTAAATGGTGAGTAAATGGTGAGTAAATGATGAATAAATGATGAATAAATGATGAGTATATGGTGAGTAAATGATGAGTAAATGGTGAGTAAATGATGAGTAAATGATGAATAAATGATGAGTAAATGATGAGTAAATGATGAATAAATGATGAGTAAATGATGAGTAAACGATGAATAAACGATGAGTAAATGGTGAGTAAATGATGAGTAAATGGTGAGTAAATGATGAGTAAATGATGAGTAAATGATGAGTAAACGATGAATAAATGATGAATAAATGATGAGTAAATGGTGAGTAAATGATGAATAAATGATGAGTAAATGATGAGTAAATGATGAGTAAATGATGAATAAATGATGAGTAAATGGTGAGTAAATGAGTAAATTGTGGATTAAAATGAGTAAATAGTGAGTAAGGTAAAAAAAGGGTAATTATAAGGACAGGGTGAATAATTAGTGAGTAAAGGATGAATAATGATTAGTAAATAGTGGATAATTATGAGTAAATGAGTAAATAGTGGATAATTATGAGTAAATAGTGGATAATTGTGAGTAAATAGTGGATAATTGTGAGTAAATAGTGGATAATTGTGAGTAAATAGTGGATAATTGTGAGTAAATAGTGGATAAATATGAGTAAATAGTGGATAATTGTGAGTAAATAGTGGATAATTGTGAGTAAATAGTGGATAATTGTGAGTAAATAGTGGATAAATATGAGTAAATAGTGGATAATTGTGAGTAAATAGTGGATAATTGTGAGTAAATAGTGGATAATTGTGAGTAAATAGTGGATAATTGTGAGTAAATAGTGGATAACTGTGAGTAAATAGTGGATAATTGTAAGTAAATAGTGGATAATTGTGAGTAAATAGTGGATAATTGTGAGTAAATAGTGGATAATTGTGAGTAAATAGTGGATAATTGTGAGTAAATAGTGGATAACTGTGAGTAAATAGTGGATAATTGTGAGTAAATAGTGGATAATTGTGAGTAAATAGTGGATAACTGTGAGTAAATAGTGGATAATTGTGAGTAAATAGTGGATAATTGTGAGTAAATAGTGGATAATTGTGAGTAAATAGTGGATAATTGTGAGTAAATAGTGGATAATTGTGAGTAAATAGTGGATAATTGTGAGTAAATAGTGGATAATTGTGAGTAAATAGTGGATAATTGTGAGTAAATAGTGGATAATTGTGAGTAAATAGTGGATAATTGTGAGTAAATAGTGGATAACTGTGAGTAAATAGTGGATAATTGTGAGAAAATAGTGGATAATTATGAGTAAATAGTGGATAATTGTGAGTAAATAGTGGATAATTGTGAGTAAATAGTGGATAATTGTGAGTAAATAGTGGATAATTGTGAGTAAATAGTGGATAACTGTGAGTAAATAGTGGATAATTGTGAGTAAATAGTGGATAATTGTCAGTAAATAGTGGATAATTATGAGTAAATAGTGGATAATTATGAGTAAATAGTGGATAATTATGAGTAAATAGTGGATAATTATGAGTAAATAGTGGATAATTGTGAGTAAATAGTGGATAATTGTGAGTAAATAGTGGATAATTGTGAGTAAATAGTGGATAATTGTGAGTAAATAGTGGATAATTATGAGTAAATAGTGGATAATTGTGAGTAAATAGTGGATAATTGTGAGAAAATAGTGGATAATTATGAGTAAATAGTGGATAATTGTGAGTAAATAGTGGATAATTGTGAGAAAATAGTGGATAATTATGAGTAAATAGTGGATAATTGTGAGTAAATAGTGGATAATTGTGAGTAAATAGTGGATAATTATGAGTAAATAGTGGATAATTGTGAGTAAATAGTGGATAATTATGAGTAAATAGTGGATAATTGTGAGTAAATAGTGGATAATTGTGAGTAAATAGTGGATAACTGTGAGTAAATAGTGGATAATTGTGAGTAAATAGTGGATAAATATGAGTAAATAGTGGATAATTGTGAGTAAATAGTGGATAATTGTGAGTAAATAGTGGATAATTGTGAGTAAATAGTGGATAATTGTGAGTAAATAGTGGATAACTGTGAGTAAATAGTGGATAATTATGAGTAAATAGTGGATAATTGTGAGAAAATAGTGGATAATTATGAGTAAATAGTGGATAATTGTGAGTAAATAGTGGATAATTGTGAGTAAATAGTGGATAACTGTGAGTAAATAGTGGATAATTATGAGTAAATAGTGGATAATTGTGAGAAAATAGTGGATAATTATGAGTAAATAGTGGATAATTGTGAGTAAATAGTGGATAATTGTGAGTAATGAGGTGAATATGAGTATCTACAGTAAGGAGGGAGGGATGAGTAAAGGCTGAGTAATGATGAGTAAATGAGTAAATTGTGGATAATTATGAGTAAATTGTGGATAAAAATGATTAAGGAGGTAAGGCAACGAGTAATTTTGAGTAAAGGGTGAATAAATATGAGTAAATAGTGGATAATTGTGAGTAAATAGTGGATAATTGTGAGTAAATAGTGGATAATTGTGAGTAAGTGGTGAATAATTGTGGATAAAGAAGTGAATAAATGAGTATCTGCAGTAAGGAGGGAGTAAAGCATGAGTAAATGGTGGATAATGATGAGTAAGGAGGCGATGAAACGAATAAATGAGTAAATTGTGAGTAAGGAGGTGAGGCAACGAGTAATTTTGAGTAAGTGGTGAATAATTACGAGTAAGAAGGGAGTAATGTTGAGTATGGGTGAATAAATATGAGTAAGAGGTGAGGAATTGTGAGTAAGAGGAATTGTGAGTAAGAGGTGAGTAATTATGAGTAATATATAGAGTATTTCATTGAGAAAGCACACACAAAATAACACACACACACACACACGAACATTTAAACACACACACACGAACATTTATACACACACAACACACACACAATAATACACACACACACACACACACACACACACACACACACACACACACACACACACTCATGCAGTAATGTAAAAATGAATAATAATAATAATAATAACACTATATTGCGATGAATATAAATGCTAGTAGCCATGTATACATCATGCAAGTATACAGTCACGGCATGGCATGTATACTAGTAGTGCATGCCTGTATGTATGCTATGTGTAAGAGGCAGGGGAACATTTTGATAGCAACACTAAAATTACCGCTTTTTTGAACTAATTATAATATTTTTTTTCTTCATATATTTCTACATTGAAAAATATTTAATAGTTCAATTTTTTTTCATTGATACTAAAATTAACACTTTTTTTTTTCTTCTAATTAAAATATCTTGGTTTTTTTTTATATATTTCTACATTGAAAAATATTTAAGTTTTTTATTTTTTATATCAATACTAAAATTAATACTTTTTTTTCTACTAATTAAAATATCTTGCTTTTTTTTCATATATTTCTACACTGAAAAATATTTAATAGTTCAATTTTTTTTCATTGATACTAAAATGAACACTTTTTTTTTTTCTTCTAATTAAAATATCTTGGTTTTTTTTTATATATTTCTACTGAAAAATATTTATTAGTTTATTTTTATTTTTATATCAATACTAAAATTAACACTTTTTTTTTCTTCCAATTAAAATATTTTGCTTTTTTTTTATATATTTCTACACTGAAAAATATTTAATAGTTCTTTTTTTCATTGATACTAAAATGAACACTTTTTTTTTCTTCTAATTAAAATATCTTGCAAATTTCCTTACCTATTTCTACACTGCATACTCTTTAGTAACAGTTATAAGGGTCAACATTGCCTCTTATAGCCTTGGAAAAAGCCTTTATCAACACAGGTTTTGTTACGGTTCATATTTTTTTCTGACGGACTATTAACGTGGTCATAATCATGAAGCCAAATACTCCCGCTGAGGGAGTCCATAACACCGTGGGCCGTGCCAATCCCCCGTAAGACTTCTTGACGTGACCCGCCGTCATTATGGACTGCGCTACCAAGGTATGTAAAACTTTCCAAGATCTCAATGTCCTCGCCACACGCATGAACAGACTGTACTGCTTCATCTAGTAAGTCTCCAAACACCTGGACCTTGGTCTTGAGCCAGGAGACCTCAAGTCCCAAAGGCTGTGCCTCCTCGTGCAGCGCCTCGAGAGCCATCACCAGGACCTCCAGCGACTCGGCAAAGATTACTGCATCATCGGCAAAAACAAGATCAGCGATCTTGGTGTTGCCGACGGATGCTCCACAATCACTTTGATCTACAACCTTGTCCAATACCCAGTCCATACAAGCGTTGAAAAGTGATGGGGCAAGGACGCACCCTTGCCTCACTCCTGTATTCACAGGAAAGAAGCTGGATACACCTGCCCCACACTTCACAGCACTCTCAGTCCCAGAATACAGACCAGTTATCAAACCAATAGTCCTTGCAGGAATCCCTCGAAGTCGCAGAAGATCCCAGAGTGACTCACGATGCACTGAGTCAAACGCCTTCTTGAGATCCACACAGGCTGCAAGCAGCCCCTGTCCAAAACTCACGTCGGCGTTCCACCAATGGCGGTTTTGTCTCAAATTGCCATTATTTTACTTTTTTTCATGAGACCTTTCACAACACACACACACAGTCACACACACACACACACACACACACCACACACACACACACTCGCTCTAACCTGCGTCCGGGCAGGGCAATGCGGAGGTGGGGGTGTTTGGGCCGGGCCCCCTCCCCCCTGGCAGGGGTGGCGGCGGTGGTGGTGGTGGTGGTGGCACTAAACAAAGACATGCAGGGATAGCAGGGTGGTGGCCACAACAATAACACACAACACATCACAAACACAACAAAACAATGAACAACAATAACACAGCTACTACACAGGCAACACTACACAGGCACAGCAAACCCTCACTCAGGCCAACATGGACCACTGCACCTTTGGATCACTCAACCTGTTTCAGCACAGCAATAATTTTTCAACAATTATCCAAAATCCTAACAGAAGTTTGAATGGTCCCGAGCCTTACCAGTGGCAGCCCGACCTCTCCCCTGTGTGACCTGATATACAATGAAATAAAAATGTATATACCATATAAATACTCTGTCTGGTCAGGGCTGTGTCCTGCTACTGGTAACCTGTAACCCAGTACAACCAGCCCCATGGTGGTGTCTGGTCAGGGCTGACCATCGGATAATTGAGACTTTTGGCCAAGGCTACCCACGTGTCCCCCCATTAGTGGCAATGAGAGAGGGTTCACTGTGACAATAACAAATAGAAATGCAAATAAATGTCATTCATGAACTACAACTACTAGTCAGTCTGTGCACGGGGAACACTAGAGCACAAGGGCAGGTGCGGGAATAATGGATACATAAAGTGTGTGTGTGTGTGTGTGTGTGTGTGTGTGTGTGTGTGTGTGTGTGTGTGTGTGTGTGTGTCTGTGTGAGAAACATCAAATGCAGTAAAAACACCCACACACTCCCCCACACCCCCCCAGCCTCACCCCAGTGCTGCCCTGGGGTCCTGGGTGTCATAGTCCAGCATGAGGTCGTCGCCGGCCAGACTGGAGGTCGTGGTGTCCAGACTGTTGGTCCGGGCGCGGGGCATCTCCTCGCCCACACCTACAATATTCCTTATATGTAGTAGTTATAGTATTCCTTATATTATATGCCTTTTATTAGTGGTCTAAATCACTAAAATATGTCAAAGGTTCCGTTATGAACTTTTTAACCAATTACAGGCAAATTTTTTTAACGAGAAATTTTTTTAACGAGGCGAAAATTCCATTGTATCTTAAGGTCTCCTGGTTAAAATGATGCCTGTGTTTACCTGATACTAGGGTTAACTATGCCTGTGTTTACCTGATACTAGGGTTAACTATGCCTGTGTTTACCTGATAATAGGGTTAACTATGATAAAATACAGCTGACATTAAGAAGAAGTGTAGTATTCCCTTCTGGTTAAAATGATGCCTGTGTTTACCTGATACTAGGGTTAACTGTGATAAAATACACCTGACATTAAGAAGAAGTGTAGTATTCCCTTCTCCTGGTTAAAATGATGCCTGTGTTTACCTGATACTAGGGTTAACTATGATAAAATACAGCTGACATTAAGAAGAAGTGTAGTATTCCCTTCTCCTGGTTAAAATGATGCCTGTGTTTACCTGATACTAGGGTTAACTGTGATAAAATACACCTGACATTAACCCCTTGAGGCCCAGAACGTAATTTCCATTGTAATTTGTGTACCATTAGACGCTTTGTAGTGAGTGTAAGCAATGTTTTATAGCTATGACCTGTTTAGTATCCTTGTCCACTAACTACTGTGGTATATTCAGTGACTTTTCCTTATTTTATGGCTGACAACAGACCATTTTATATAGCCAAGGAAAGATCTGGGCGTGAAGGAGTTAAAATCATCTTATGGTAGCCAAATTACAATGACAATTACGTTCTGGGCCTCAAGGGGTTCAGAAAAACATCTACTATTACAGCTACTATTACTCCTACATACTCGATTATAGTAGTAGTAGTAGTAGTAGTAGTAGTAGTAGTAGTAGTAGTAGTAGTAGTAGTAGTAGTAGTAGTAGTAGTAGTAACAGGAGCAATCGTAAACAACAGTAAGCTATGAATAAATATTTCATGTTTATAAAAAAAAAAAAAAAAAAAAAAAAAAAATCATTATTTCAACACCACAACACCACAACGACTCACCCGTAGCCTGATGATGATGATGATGAGTAGGTGATGACCCCGCCACCGCCGCCACCAACTCATCAAACTCGTCCTCCCCAAAGAAAGAATCATTCAGCCCCTTTCCTCCTCCAAAGGTCAATCCGGGTTGATCGGATATCTCATCATCAATCAGGAAATCGAGGTCGAGGTCGCGGGCAGAGGTCAGGACGGGTGTGCAGCTGCCCGAGTGACCCGATGAGGAGTTGGTCAGTGGGTGATTGGCGCTGGGTGAGTGACCTTCGGGTGACGACTCTAGCGACGACCTAGAATCCAGCGATGTCTTTAGCGAACAGAGGAGGTGTACCAGTGGTTTCCTGCGATCGGTAGGTGATGTGGTGTATTTGTGTGGGTGCGTGTGTGGGTGTGGGTGGGTGTGTGGGTGTGTGTGTGTGCGCGGATGTGTGG
>JACEEZ010013913.1:55000-70000 GCA_016584305.1 Chionoecetes opilio
GGGGAGAGAGAGAGGAGAGAGAAGAGAGAGAGGAGAGGAGAGAGAGGAGAGAGAGAGAGAGAGAGAGAGAGAAGAGAGAGAGACACACACACAGAAGACACACAGAGAGCGATACAAAAACAGACAGACAGGTAGAGAGAGAGAGAGACACGAGGAGAGAGAGGAGAAGAAGAGAGAGACGAGAGAGAAAGAGAGAGAGAGAGGAGAGAGAGAGGAAGATGAGACAGAGAGAGAGAGAGGAGAGAGAGAGAGAGAGAGAGAGAGAGAGAGATAGAGAAGAGAGAGGGGAGGGAGAGAGAGAGAGAAAACGGGGTGATGGAGCAGTAATCGAGGACACACTAAAGTAAATACTACAAGCCTTCTAAACAGTTTCTATGGAGGCGGAAAAAAGTATCACAGCGAGATCAACTTTTTTCATGTTTACTTTTTTCTAGACTAATGTGAAAGTGGTGTGTGTGTGTGTGTGTGTGTGTGTGTGTGTGTGTGTGTGTGTGTGTGTGTGTGTGTGTGTGTGTGTGTGTGACAGTATTCACACACTCCGGGGTTGTGACAAGAAATAATGACTAGTTATGTATGTGACCTTATGTTAAGTTCTCATGTCCTTGTTAGGGAAAACAGATCATAACTACTACTACTACTACTACTACTACTACTACTACTACTACTACTACTACTACTAACTACCACTACTACTACTACTAACCATCTACTACCACTACTACTACTCCTATACTACTACTACTACTACTACTATGCCAACACATTTTTTAACGAGGCGAAAAATGTTGCCCCCTTGCTGCTTACTGACTGATATTTGATGCCAGGAGAAGGGAATACTACACTTCTTCTTAATGTCAGGTGTATTTTATCATTGTTAACCCTAGTATCAGGTAAACACAGGCATAGTTAACCCTAGTATCAGGTAAACACAGGCATCATTTTAACCAGGAGACCTTAAGATACAATGGAATTTTTGCCTTGTTAAGAAAAATGGACTACTACTAACTATATACTACTACATCCACACACTACTACTATACTACCACCTACCACCACCACCACCACCACACCACCACTCTACTACTAATACTATACTATCTACTACTACTACACTACTCACTACTACTACAACACCTATACTACTACTACTACTACATAAAACAATCGATTAAGATTCAGCCAGTCTTATTGGCGTAGGAAAATGAAGGGGGGAGGAAAGGAGGGGGGGGGGGGGGGAATTCCACACTAACGCCCCCCCCCCCCCTTCCCTTCCCTCTCCCCCTCTATAAAAAATATGAGTCATTTCTTCTGTCAAATAATAATAATAATAATAATAATAATAATAATAATAATAATAATAATAATAATAATAATAACAATAATAATACCTTTAAAATGAAGGGCGTTGGGTGCGTCGAAGTGTGTGTGTGTGTGTGTGTGTTCGTGTGTGTGTGTACGTAGGTTAACACACACACTGCCTCCACCACTGTTAGGTTACTTGTGAGTGTGTGAGTGTGTGTGTGTGTGTGTGAGTGTGTGTGAGTGTGTGTGTGGGGTAGGCATGCGCTGTTCTCTCTCTCTCTCTCTCTCTCTTTTCTCCTCTCTCTCTTCCCCTCTCATGCATCTTTTCTCATCCCTTTTGCTCTCCTGACCTGCGACGTTTTGGAAGGAGGAGGAGGAGGAGGAGGAGGAGGAGGAGGAAGAGGAGGAGGAAGGGAGGGGAGGAGGAGGAGGAGGAGGAGGAGGAGGGAAGAGGAGGAAGAGGAGGAGGAGGAGGAGGAGGTAGTTTCCTGCAGACATGACTCATTCCTCCTTCTCTCCTCCTCCTCCTCCTCCTCCCCTCCTCCTTCCTTCCTTCCCTTCCTCCTCTATAGATTTTCTCTCCCCTCCCTCCCTCCCTCCTTCCTTCCTTCCTTCCTTCCCTCCTTCCTTCAATCGAATCTAAATCAAATAACATGTTGCAGTGTGTGTGCATGTGCGTGTGCGCGCGTGTGTGTGCGTGTGTGTGTGTGTGTTGCGTGTGTGTGTGTGTGTGTAATCAATAACCACGTGACGTCACAGACTCCTAGGAGCCTGACTGGACAATTCTGCGTCAGACACACACATACATGGGGAACTCCGTAGTGTAAGGGTTAGCACGCTCGGCTCACAACCGAGAAGTCCCGGGTTCGATCCCCCGGAGAAGGGAAGACAGACAGACAGACGGGCGGTCTTCTTAAAACCCGAGCCCCTGTCCACCCAGCAGTGAATGGGTACCGGGTGTTAGCCGGGGTTTGTGACCCGCCTCAAGGGGTGGTGGCTTCCCTCAACACTAACCACTAAGCAGGAATGATTAAATGTACCTATGGAGACGGGGCCACACCAGTGTAGCTCAGGCCACGCAAAATACTAGAATTTTAGTTGAACACATACATACAGAAATATATGAATTAAAACATCATGGCGACACACACACACACACACACAAAAAAAAAAAAATTATGTCTGTCTGTCTCTCTCTCTCTCTCTCTCTGTCTCTCTCTCTCTATCTCTCTGTCGGTTTGTCTCTCTCTCTCTATCTCTGTCTGTCTGTCTGTCTCTCTCTATCCTCTGTGTCTGTTTGTCTCTCTATCTCTCTGTGTGTCTCTCTCTCTCTCTCTCTCTCTCTCTCTCTCTCTCTCTCTCTCTCTCTCTCTCTCTCTCTCTCTCTCTGTCTGTCTGTCTCTCTATCTCTCTGTGTCTCTCTCTCTCTCTCTCTCTCTCTCTCTCTCTCCTCTCTCTCTCTCTCTCTCTATACACACACACACACACCTTGGCTGGCCGGCGATCCATGCGTTGGCGTTGTTTCTTCAGGGCAGCTTGCGTGGCTTTCTTAGAGTAGCATCCTCCCATAGCATGATCCTGGGGGTAGGGGGTTGAATGGGTGGTGGGTTGGGGTTGAGGAGGGGTGGGTGGGTGGGGGTTGAGGAGGGTGGGTGGGTTGAGGAGGGGGTTGATGGGTGGGGGTGGGGTTGAGGAGGGGGTTGAATGGGTAGTGGGTTGGGGTTGAGGAGGGGGTTGAGGAGGGGGGTGGTGGGTTGGGGTGAGGAGGAGGGGGTTGAGGAGGGGGTTGAATGGGTGGTGGGTTGGGGTTGAGGAGGGGGTTGAATGGGTGGTGGGTTGGGGTTGAGGAGGGGTTGAATGGGTGGTGGGTTGAGGTTGAGGAGGGGGTTGATGAGGGGGGGGGGGTTGAATGGGTGGTGGGTTGGGGTTGAGGAGGGGGTTGAGGAGGGGGGGTTGGTTGAGGAGGGGGTTTAATGGGTGGTGGGTTGGGGTGAGGAGGGGGGTGGTGGGTTGAGGAGGGGGTTGAATGGGTGGTGGGTTGGGGTTGAGGAGGGGGTTGAATGGGTGGTGGGTTGGGGTTGAGGAGGGGGTTGAATGGGTGGTGGGTTGGGGTTGAGGAGGGGGTTGAATGGGTGGGTGGGTTGAGGTTGAGGAGGGGGTTGAATGGGTGGTGGGTTGAGGTTGAGGAGGGGGTTGAATGGGTGGTGGGTTGGGGTTGAGGAGGGGGTTGAATGGGTGGTGGGTTGAGGAGGGGGTTGAATGGGTGGTGGGTTGGGTTGAGGAAGGGGTTGAATGGGTGGTGGGTTGGGGTTGAGGAGGGGGTGGTGGGTTGAGGAGGGGGTTGAATGGGTGGTGGGTTGGGGTTGAGGAGGGGGTTGAATGGGTGGTGGGTTGGGGTTGAGGAGAGGGTTGAGGAGGGGTGGTGGGTTGAGGAGGGGGTTGAATGGGGTGGGGGGTTGGGTTGAGAGGGGGTTAAAGGGGGTGGGGTTGGGGTTGAGGAGGGGGGTGGTGGGTGAGGAGGGGGTTGAATGGGTGGTGGGTTGGGGTTGAGGAGGGGGTGGTGGGTTGAGGAGGGGGTTGAATGGGTGGGGGTTGGGGTTGAGGAGGGGGGTGGGTTGAGGAGGGGGGTTGAATGGGTGGTGGGTTGGGTTGAGGAGGGGGTTGAATGGGTGGTGGGTTGGGGTTTAGGAGGGGGTGGTGGGTTGAGGAGGGGGTTGAATGGGTGGTGGGTTGGGGTTGAGGAGGGGGTTGAATGGGTGGTGGGTTGGGGTTGGAGGAGGGGGTGGGTGGGTTGAGGAGGGGGTTGAATGGGTGGTGGGTTGGGGTTGAGGAGGGGGTTGAATGGGTGGGTGGGTTGGGGTTGAGGAGGTGGGGGTGGGGTTGAGGAGGGGGTTGAATGGGTGGTGGGTTGGGGTTGAGGAGGGGTTGAATGGGTGGTGGGTTGAGGTTGAGGAGGGGGTTGAATGGGTGGTGGGTTGGGTTGAGGTGGGGGTTGAATGGGTGGTGGGTTGGGGTTGAGGAGGGGGTTGATGAGGGGGGGGGGGGTTGAGGAGGGGGTTGAATGGGTGGTGGGTTGGGGTTGAGGAGGGGGTGGTGGGTTTAGGAGGGGGTTGAATGGGTGGTGGGTTGGGGTTGAGGAGGGGGTTGAGGAGGGTGGTGGGTTGAGGAGGGGGTTGAGGAGGGGTGGGTGGGTTGAGGAGGGTGTTGAATGGGGTGGTGGGTTGGGGTTGAGGAGGGGGTTGAATGGGTGGTGGGTTGGGGTTGAGGAGGGGGTTGAATGGGTGGTGGGTTTGGGGGTTGAGGAGGGGGTTGAATGGTGTGGTGGGTTGGGGTTGAGGAGGGGGGGTTGAGGTTGAGGAGGGTTTGAATGGGTGGGGTTGGGGTTGAGGAGGGGGTTGATGGGTGGTGGGTGTGGGTTGAGGAGGGGGTTGATGGGTGGTGGGTTGGGTTGAGGAGGGGGTTGAGGAGGGGGAGGTGGGTTGAGGAGGGGGTTGAGGAGGGGGTGGGGGGTTGGGGAAGGGGTTTTGGGTTGTTGGGGTGGTGGGAAAGTAGGTTTTGGGTTGTTGGGGTGGTGGGAAAGTAGGTTTTGGGTTGTTGGGGTGGTGGGAAAGTAGGTTTTGGGTTGAGGAAAGGGGTAGGGGGGAGGTTGAGGAGAGTTTTTTTGGGTTGAGGAGGGGGGGAGGGGGGGGTTGGGAGGGGGGGGAGAGAAGTAAGTGGTTAGTATTGGATGAATAGACAGTTAGTGGTGGTTCTCTCTCTCTCTCTCTCTCTCTCTCTCTCTCTCTCTCTCTCTCTCTCTCCTAAAATACCCTATGTACTTAAAAAACAAACAAAAAAGAAAAATCGATCTCCCAAAATTTCAATAGACAGGAAATATTTTGGGTTTTATTTGCATGTTGAGAGTCTGACAGTTTTTATCCATAACAATATTTACGATCCTGTGATTAAAATATTTTTCGGATTTTCGAGCCGCCAAAAATTGACTAAAATTGTTGTCGAACATGTTTTTGTCATTTTATGCCGTAACTATTAGTCGTGGAGTATATAGGCATAGAAGCAAAGTTGTTACGCTTGATTAGTTCTATAAGACGCTGCAATCCGTATTCAATTATCTCTTTTAGTTTTTGAGATAATTAACTTTTTTGTGAAAATAACAAAAAAAGTATATATCATTACTTATTTACATTCAAAATTGATTTCCCCATAGCTCATTAGAAAGGTCTTTACAAGCTCTATCATTTATATTCTATAACTTTTGTACCTAAAAATTATAGTTTTTGAGTTATTAAAAAAAACATGATTTTCTTGACTTTTTGCAAAAATTCTAAGGGTATAACTAACACCTTGCAAAATTTGGAGAAAATTTTGATATCTCAGATTCTCAGGAAAACTTGTTCTAATGGGTTTTGTGTCCTGGAGAACACGAATCTGGCGTCAGTTTTGTGATGACTGCAATATTAACCCTATTTCACCCTATTTATCAACCCTATTTCACCCCATGAACCCTTATACAACCCTATTTCACCCCATGTACCCTTATACAACCCTATTTCACCCCATGTACCCTTATACAACCCTATTTCACCCCATGTACCCTTATACAACCCTATTTCACCCCATGTACCCTTATACAACCCTATTTCACCTAATGTACCCTTATACAACCCTATTTCACCCTTATACAACCCTATTTCGACCTTATACAACCCTATTTCACCCCATGTACCCTTATACAACCCTATTTCACCCCATGTACCCTTATACAACCCTATTTCACCCCATGTACCCTTATACAACCCTATTTCACCCCATGTACCCTTATACAACCCTATTTCACCCCATGTACCCTTATACAACCTATTTCACCCCATGTACCCTTATACAAACCCGATTCACCCTATGTACCCTTATAACAACCCTATTTCACCCCATGTACCCTTATAAAACCCTATTTCACCCCATGTACCCTTATACAACCCTATTTCACACCATGTACCCTTATACAACCCGATTCACCCCATGTACCCTTATACAACCCTATTTCACCCATGTACCCTTATACAACCCTATTTCACCCCAAGTACCCTTATACAACCCTATTTCACCCCATGTACCCTTATACAACCCTATTTCACCCCATGTACCCTTATACAACCCTATTTCACCCCATGTACCCTTATACAACCCTATTTCACCCCATGTACCCTTATACAACCCTATTTCACCCCATGTACCCTTATACAACCCTATTTCACCCTATGTACCCTTATACAACCCTATTTCACCCATGTACCCTTATACAACCCTATTTCACCCCATGTACTCTTATACAACCCTAATTTCACCCCATGTACCCTTATACAACCCTATTTCACCCTATGTACCCTTATACAACCCTATTTCACCCTATGTACCCTTATACAACCCTATTTCACCCCATGTACCCTTATACAACCCTATTTCACCCCATGTACCCTTATACAACCCTATTTCACCCCATGTACCCTTATACAACCCTATTTCACCCCATGTACCCTTATACAACCCTATTTCACCCCATGTACCCTTATACAACCCTATTTCACCCTATGTACCCTTATACAACCCTATGTACCCTTATACAACCCTATTTCACCCCATGTACCCTTATACAACCCTATTTCACCCCATGTACCTTATACAACCCTATTTCACCCCATGTACCCTTATACAACCCTATTTCACCCTATGTACCCTTATACAACCCTATTTCACCCCATGTACCCTTATACAACCCTATTTCACCCCATGTACCCTTATACAACCCTATTTCACCCCATGTACCCTTATACAAACCCTATTTCACCCCTATGTACCCTTATACAACCCTATTTCACCCCATGTACCCTTATACAACCCTATTTCACCCCATGTACCCTTATACAACCCTATTTCACCCCATGTACCCTTATACAACCCTATTTCACCCCATGTACCCTTATACAACCCTATTTCACCCCATGTACCCTTATACAACCCTATTTCACCCTATGTACCCTTATACAACCGGGGGTGCAGTCAGTTCGTACACAAGTTGTTTCGTACACCAGTAGATTCGTACACCAAAAAGTTGTTTCGTACTCTATATGAAACCCTAGTCGTTTCGTACACTCAGCTCAGAGTTGAACTTGACTACTAGAGTTACGAAACGACACCAGGTATGTACGAAAAAACTCAAAATTAGTGTACGAAACAACTAATAAAACCTGGGTACGAAACGACTTGTGTACGAAACTCCCTGTAACCATTTGTTTTGGTACAATTTCGTCACTTCTCTGGTTTCTGAGACACTGACTATTATTTCCTTCCTTCCTTTCCTTCATTCCTTCCTTCCTTCCCTCCCTCCTTCATTTCCTTCCTCCTTCCTTCCTTCCTTCCTTCCTTCCTTCCCTCCCTCCCTCCCTCCTCCTTCCTTCCTCCCTTCCTTCCTTCCTTCCTTCCTCCCTTCCTTCCCTCCCTCCTTCATTTCCTTCCTTCCTTCCTTCCCTCCCTCCCTCCTTCCTTTCCTTCCTTACCTCCTTCCTTTCCTTCCCTCCCTCCCTCCCTCCTTCCTTCCTTCCTTCCTTCCTTCCCTTCCTTCCTTTGGCGACACATTGTTAGCAAAGCAGATAGGCATTTTTATTTTCCGTTAACCCAATAGAAAGCTTTGGTTAATAGGGAGTATGGGTCGAAACTGCATATTTACCGATGTGTTGTCATTCTGCGACCTCTTCGTACCCACGTCAAGATGAATTCAACACTTTTTTATCTAACTAACTATTAACTAACTACTGTTTTAGCATATATACATTGATAGATACATTGTTAGCAAGGGAAACGGCGACCTTAGTATTGGGTGATGAAAATTAGAACAACAAATATTAATGGGTTTCCAGAAAATATAAATATCTCCCATCTCAAAAAGCACCGATTTTAGCCCAGGAAAAACTAGGTACATTTCTAGCGTTTGCCCACACCCGTCCCCTTCCCCCAAACAAGAGAAGTACACACACACACACACACACACGCCCACCCCAGCCATCACACCCACCATTACCCCACCCCATACACACATACACACACACAAGCTAGCCCCGCCCCATACACCTGTGTGGGGAGGGGTGCACCGCCCCCCTAGTAGCCCTCCCAAGGGGGGGCCACCCAGGGCAGCAGAAAGCCTGGGGCCCCTGCCATGGCCCTGCTAGCCTCGCGGTGACGTCACAGCCACCGCCGTGACGTCATGACTTAGGCTCCGCCCACGTAAAATATATTTCAAAAAACACTTTTTTGTTCCTGGTTCAATCTTGGATCTGATTACAGTTTTAGAATCGGCATTTCATATCGTGAATTTTGATATATATACCATAATTTATAATGCGATATTTAAAAACTCGATAAAAATTAGAAGAAATATGACGCTGGTAGCGCCCCCTATATAGTCTGTTTATTTTGATAATTTTCCCGCCAATTCCTGGTTTATGAGGCTTTTCTTGTTTGTCTGATTTGTATCTAACATTTCCATATAGATAATGTACTTAGTGAGGCGCGTTATGAGGCTGTTGACAGGAAGGCTTTAGTCGTGTTGTGTCAAGGCAACACTATTTCTCCGTAAAAAAAAAAAAAAAATGTATCCTGGGTTTGAGGCAATAATTGTGTTAGATAATTAAACCCATATGTCTGTAGTGTTTTTTAGATGTTATCATGCGTGTTTCACGGTCCTAAGTTCGGGCTTGGCATATCCCTTACGTACTATTTTTTTTTTTTTTTTTCTTTTTTCCATCTATCCCCTAAGCGTAGATGTCTTAAGTTTTATGTTTCGTGATTTATTGGAAGGTTTGTTCATTGATTTAAGCCGCTAGTTACGCTGTCAGTGTCTCAGTAAAATGACCGCGCAGTCCTCGTCCATTTTACCCCCATTTTCCTATCCACACACACACACACACACACACACACACACACACACATACACACAAACACAAACACACACACGGTTACAGGGAGTTTCGTACCCAGGTTTTGTTAGTTGTTTCGTACACAGTTTGAGTTTTTTCGTACATACCTGGTGTCGTTTCGTAACTCTAGTAGTCAAGTTCAACTCTGAGCTGAGTGTACGAAACGACTAGGGTTTCATATAGAGTACAAACAACTTTTTGGTGTACGAATCTACTGGTGTACGAAACAACTTGTGTACGAACTGACTGCACCACACACACACACACACACACACACATAAAAACCACGATTAAAAAACAAAAAAACACAGAAATAACGATTCCAATTTTCCATCATACGTCGAAACAGCCCAGCAAATGAAAGATAATCTATTATTAACACCATTTTTAGCTTATTTAACGGGTCGTAATTGGTTGTTAGTTACTTACCAGTGTTAGGTGAACAATTTTCTGCCTTCACTTAACACGCCATGTCCCTAGAGCAGCCATGGGGGGTCGAAATACATGACAAAGGAGGTTGGCTACGTCGCTCCGCCCTCCCTAGCAGACACTATTGACAGGAACACACACACACACACACACACACGGTCTCGGCTCTTTAACTAATTCGGTTATTTCGCACTCCTCTTCTTACCCCTAAATAAAACTAATTCTTCATAATTAAAAGGTTAACTGTGACGTTTTTTATATATAGGGCTACACACACACACACACACACACACACACACACACACACACGGTCTCGGCTCTTTAACTAATTCGGTTATTTCGCACTCCTGTTCTTACCACTAAATAAAACTAATACTTCATAATTAAAAGGTTAACAGTGACGTTTTTTATATATATAGGGCTACACACACACACACACACACACACACACACACGATCTCGGCTCTTTAACTAATTCGGTTATTTCGCACTCCTGTTCTTAGCACTGAATAAAACTAATACTTCATATCATTAAAAAGTTAACTGTGACGTTTTTTTATATATATAGGGCTACACACACACACACACACACACACACACACACACACACACACACACGGTCTCGGCTCTTTAACTAATTCGGTTATTTCACACTCCTCTTCTTAGCACTAAATAAAACTAATACCTTATATCATAAAAACACTAACAGTTATTTTAGTAAAGTTTCGCATTCATAAAATTTGTTTGAATTCGACTGGTTGGTAAATTCATTATTGATAAATCTCACTTTGGGTCGAATCATGAGTGCCTTGGGTCGAATCGCCTATATATTGGTAGCCTATACTTAACAACATACTTACCTATTACAGTAGATAACACTAAAGTCGCCAGGACAACGTTTTTTTTCGATGTACAGACGTGTGGTGGCGTTTTACATTCCTACATCCATTAGAAGGGGCTATTAATATAATATCCGTAATATATGGTGGCTGGCGATATTAGTGCAGCTGGCGACTTAAGTGTTATCTACGGTAGCTAACACTAACATAATGTAGCCTCTAGTAGCTTCCTTATTTTCTGTTATTATTAATATACTTTTTAAACAAGTCTACCATTCAAACTTTTCATTTTCTGTGATACCTTTGTTTACATCTGCCTCCCTCCCTCCCCCCCTTATACTGTTAACGTGGCCTAGGGTGCCCCGCCCCCTCACTGCCCCTTGTGCTTGTAGACTTGTGCTTGTAGTGGTGTCAGGGAGTAACAAGTACACCTGTATCTCCTTCTGTCAGCTTGTAAGTACCTGTAATGTTTTGTGTGTGTGGTTGGGGTGAGGGTGACAGCTGGGGGGCCTTCCTTAACTGGCCGTGGCTCGGGTTTGGGGTATTATTTTACACTAGGACCGAAATTCCCTACACAATTGTTAGTGTGGTTTCTGTTTACCTTATTGGATTCTAGGGAAATACTTTGGAAGCTCTCCTTCCGGCTTTGACTGAAATGAACTAGCGCACTGTATTGTATGCTTATTGTACTTCACATCTGTAAAGGTTCCAGCGTGCGCTCAGCCTTGGTTAACCCACACGGCCGCTATGAAATATGAGGGGCCTCAAAAAATTCTAAGTCCAGTTAGGTTAGGTTAGGTTAGGTTAGGTATACTTTGGTAAGGTTAGTAGGTTAGTTACTTGTGGTTAGGTTAGGTTAGGTTAGGTATACTTTGTGGTTAAGGTTAGGTTAGGTTAGGTATACTTTGTGGTTAAGGTTAGGTTAGGTTCGGTTAGGTTAGGTATACTTTGTGGTTAAGGTTCGGTTAGGTTAGGTATACTTTGTGGTTAAGGTTCGGTTAGGTTAGGTATACTTTGTGGTTAAGGTTAGGTTAGGTTAGGTATACTTTGTGGTTAAGGTTAGGTTAGGTTAGGTATACTTTGTGGTTAAGGTTAGGTTAGGTTAGGTATCTTTTGGTTAAGTTAGTACTTTGTGTAGTTGTTAGTTAGGAGCATAACTTGGTTAGTAGTTTGTTCAGCAATACCTTCGTAGTTCGGTCAGTTAGCTCAGGCTTTGTGGTTATTAGGTAGGTTAGGTATACTTTGTGTAAGGAAGTTAGGTTAGGTATACTTTTGTGTTAAGCGATTAGGTAACATTTGGTCTAGGTTAGGTTAGGTTGGTAGGTATACTTGTGGTAGGTAGGTAGTAGCATACTTGTGGTTAGTAGGTAGGATACTGTAGGTAAGTTAGGTTAGGTATACTTTTGTTAGTTGGTAGGCATACTTTGTGGTTAAGTTAGGTAGGAACTTGTTTAAGTAGGTTAGGCATACTTGTGGTTAGGTTAGGTTAGGCATACTGTGGTTAAGGTTAGGTTAGGTCGGTTAGGTATACTTGTGGTTAAGGTTAGGGGTTAGGTATACTTGTTTAAGGTTAGTTAGGTTCTATACTCTGTGGTTAAGGTAGGTATACTTTGTGTAAAGTAGGTATCTTGGTACAGGTTAGGTAGGTTAGTATAACTTTGGGTGAAGGTTAAGTATACTTTGTAGGTTTAGGTCCAGTGTAAACTTTGTGGTAGGTTAGGTTGTTAGTTAGCGTAGGTTAGTAGGTTAGGTTACTTTTGGTCAAGTAGGATAAGGTTAGGTTGTATACTTTGTGTCAAGTAAGGTCGGTTAGGTTAGGAACTTGGTTAAGTTAGGTTAGGTTAGTTACTTGTGTTAAGGTTAGGTTAGGGGTATACATTGTGGTTACCGGTTAGTTAGGTTAGTATACTTGTGGTCAAGGTTAGTAGGTTAGTAACTTTTGTAAGGTTAGTAGAAGACTTTGTGGTAGCAAGTTTAGGTTAGATACTTTGGGTTAGGTAAGTTAGGTTAGGTTAGGTATACTTTGTGGTTAAGGTAAGGTTAGGTTAGGTTAGGTATACTTTGTGGTTAAGGTTAGGTTAGGTTAGATTTTTACATATAGTGACTTTGATGATTTTTTTGGGAGCCATAAATCGCTTATATTTGCTTCCCCCACCCAAAAACCCCGTATTCCCGCCAGTTCCCCAGGCTTGTTGGCTATAGGGGCAAGAAAAAAAAGATAGGGGTGAAGGACTTCTTCCAAAGTTTTACCGATTCTAGGAAACATTCTCTCTATGAACTTCCGTCGCAAATCATTACTTTTGGAGATAATGACATGTTGTTTATAGGGAGGCGAGAGAAGTGTTTACGTCCGCCACACTCTTCTTCCTCTTGTGACCTGCATCGCCTCTGTTCTTCCCTTGCCGCGGACACTTGGTTAATGCAGATTTGGCTTTAGTTAGGAGGTTAAAGCGTGGGACTAGGTTAGGTTAGGTTAGATTAGTGAGTCTAAAGGTGGGGTTAGGTTAGTTTAATCTTCATATCTCCTATACACTCCTTCCTATCAAAAACATCTTATATCTCCGAAAGTAGTGATTTGCGACGGAAGTTCATAGAGAGAAAGTTTCCTAGAATCTATTAAGGTGAACAGAAACCACACTAACAATTGTGTAGGCAATTTCGGTCCTAGTGTAAAAATTTACCGGATTGATTAAACTGCTGGTAAAGATTCGTTTTATCGCCCATGCCATATCTCGCACTTGCCATATGTCGCCATCTGCGGTCTAGATGGCGACGGCGGAGTTGCACCTTATTTATTCATATTAGATCATTGTTGTCCATGATTTTGAGCAAAGTAACAGTTTGCCAAGAGGTTTGAAGGTTAGTAGAAGACGTGTGTGACAAAATATTAGCCCTTCATAAGGTAGTGAGCGAGATTATGGCAAGGGGCGAAAACACGAATCTTTACCTAATCCATTTCTGTGTAACCTTAAAAACTTATATACATATTATAGAAATGATATAGCTGTCTAATATTGCATACAGACACACCCTCCCCGTCCTGAGCCCCCCCCCCCCCCCCCCTTTAGGAGGTTAGGTTAAGGTTCGGTTAGGTTAGGTATACTTTATGGTATAGGAGAGAGAGAGAGAGAGAATGTTTTTTTTCTCTCTCTCTCTCTCTCTCTCTCTCTCTCTCTCTCTCTCCTTCTCTCTCTCTCTCTCCTCTCTCCTTCTCTCTCTCTCTCTCTCTCTCTCTCTCTCTCTCTCTCTCTCTCTCTCTCTCTCTCTCTTAACCCCTTCACGCCCAAATCTTTCCTGTGCTATATAAAATCGTCTGTTAGCTATAAAATTACGAAAAGTCACTGAATATACCAAATCAGCTAGTGGACAACAGATACAGTTTTTCATACAGACACAGATACAGTTTCTGAGACACTGACTATTATTTCCTGGCCAAGTTTTAATTTTTTATTAACTTTTTCTGATGGAGATATATTGTTTTCAAAATGAGATGGAGGTATTTCAATTTCCGGAACCCCCATAGAAATCTTTGGTTAATAGGGAGTATGGGTTGAAACTGCATATTTACCGATGTGTGTCATTCTGCGACCGTTTTGTACCCTCCTCAAGATGAATGAAACACTTTTTAACTAACTAGAACTAACTTTAGCCTAACTTTTTTTTCTAATTTAACTAAAGATGTGTGGGGGTGAAGCAAACTTTAATATCTAAGTAATTTTTAATAATATTTTTTTTTTCTAGATAGAGGACAAGTTAGAAATAAGGTAAAATATTTGCTTTTAAAGTTAGATTAGAAGGACAAGTTAGAAATATAGTAAAATAATTGCCTTTCAAAGTTAGATTAGGTAGACAAGTTAGCAATAAAGTAAAATAGTTTCCTTTCAAAGTTATATTAGAAGGAAAAGTTAGAAATAAAGTAAAATAAGTGCCTTTGAAATTAGATTAGACCGATAACTTAGAAATAAAGTATAATAATTGCCTGTAAAAGTTAGACAAGTTAGAAATACAGTGAAATAATTGCCTGTAAAAGTTAGGCAAGTTAGAAATAAAGTAAAATAATCGCCTTAAAAGTTAGATTAGGAGGACAAGTTAGAAATACAGTGAAATAATTGCCTGTAAAAGTTAGACAAGTTAGAAATACAGTAAAATAATTGCCTGTAAAAGTTAGGCAAGTTAGAAATACAGTAAAATAATCGCCTGTAAAAGTTAGATTAGGAGGACAAGTTAGAAATACAGTAAAATAATTGCCTGTAAAAGTTAGACAAGTTAGAAATAAAATAAAATAATCGCCTTTAAAAGTTAGACAAGTTAGAAATAAAGTAAAATAATTGCCTTTAAAAGTTAGACAAGCTAGAAATAAAGTAAAATAATCGCCTTTAAAAGTTAGATTAAATGGACAAGTTAGAAATACAGTAAAATAATTGTCTCAAAGTTAGATTAGATGAGATCCAATTATCTAA
>JACEEZ010013913.1:95000-107500 GCA_016584305.1 Chionoecetes opilio
GCGATCATTTCCCTTATTTCCTGATTTATAGTATCTGATTTTTTTCCTTATTTTAAACTATTTACACAAACGAGCGAAAATAAAAATAAATTATACATTAAAAACACGCGATTCTATCCTGTTTTTCATAATGTATCGTTGTTTTTCATATCACATCGGACAATTGTATTAGTTAAGCGGCTATTTCTTTATTAATAGTATCTTATTTTTACCCTATTTCAACTTTTTACACAAACGAGCGAATATAAAAGTAAAAACATCATTGAAAACACGGAATTCTGTCCTGTTTTTCATAATGTATCGTTGTTTTTCATATCACATGGGACAGTCTTATTACTTAAGCTATCATTTCCCCTATTTACCTTATTCATATTATCTTTTTTTTCCTAATTTCAACTTTTTACACAAACGAGCGAATATAAAAGTAAAAAAATCATTGAAAACACGCGATTCTGACTTTTTTTCATAATGTATCGTTGTTTTTCATATCACATCGGACAATTGTATTAGTTAAGCGGCTATTTCTTTATTAATAGTATCTTATTTTTACCCTATTTCAACTTTTTACACAAACGAGCGAATATAAAAGTAAAAAAATCATTGAAAACACGGAATTCTGTCTTGTTTTTCATAATGTATCGTTGTTTTTCATATCACATCGGAAGCTTTTATTACTTAAGCGATAATTTCCCTTATATGCCTTATAGTAATGCTTAATACTAAATACTAATACTTGACTAATACTTTCCTATACTAAGACTACCTTATAATAGTATTGATAATTTCCCTGAGTTAACTTATTTATAGTATCTGATTTTTTTCCTTATTTTAAACTATTTACACAAACGAGCGAATATAAAAGTAAAAACATCATTGAAAACACGGAATTCTGTCCTGTTTTTCATAATGTATCGTTGTTTTTCATATCAGATCGGACAATTGTATTACTTAAGCGGCTATTTCTTTATTAATAGTATCTTATTTGTTCCTAATTTTCAACTTTTTACACAAACGAGCGAATATAAAAGTAAAAACATCATTGAACACACGGAATTCTGTCCTGTTTTTCATAATGTATCGTTGTTTTTCATATCGCATCGGAAGCTTTTATTACTTCAGCGATAATTTCCCTTACATGCCTTATAGTAATGCTTAATACTAAATACTAATACTTGACTAATACTTTCCTATACTAAGACTGCCTTATAATAGTATTGATAATTTCCCTGAGTTAACTTATTTATAGTATCTGATTTTTTTCCTTATTTTAAACTATTTACACAAACGAGCGAATATTAAAGAAAAAATATCATTGAAAACACGGAATTCTGTCCTGTTTTTCATAATGTATCGTTGTTTTTCATATCACATCGGACAATTGTATTACTTAAGCGGCTATTTCTTTATTAATAGTATCTTATTTGTTCCTAATTTTCAACTTTTTACACAAACGAGCGAATATTAAAGAAAAAACATCATTGAAAACACGCGATTCTGTCCTGTTTTTCATAATGTATCGTTGTTTTTTATATCACATCGGACAATTGTATTACTTAAGCGGCTATTTTTTTATTTATATTATTTATTTTTTTCCTTATTCGTAACTTTTTACATAAACGAGTCAAGAGAAAATAAAATAAAATATTAAAAGCACAAAATTCAGTCTTGTTTTCATAAATTTCAATATTTTCTCATATCACATCGGACAATTGTATTACTTAAGCGATCATTTCCCTTATTTCCTTATTTATAGTATCTGATTTGTTCCTTATTTTAAACTTTTTACACAAACGAGCGAATATTAAAGAAAAAATATCATTGAAAACACGTAATTCTATCCTGTTTTTCATAATGTATCGTTGTTTTTCATAATGTATCGTTGTTTTTCATAATGTATCGTTGTTTTTCATAATGTATCGTTGTTTTTCATAATGTATCGTTGTTTTTCATAATGTATCGTTGTCTTTCATAATGTATCGTTGTTTTTCATAATGTATCGTTGTTTTCATAATGTATCGTTGTTTTTCATAATGTATCGTTGTTTTTCATAATGTATCGTTGTTTTTCATAATGTATCGTTGTTTTTCATAATGTATCGTTGTTTTTCATAATGTATCGTTGTTTTTCATAATGTATCGTTGTTTTTCATAATGTATCGTTGTTTTTCATAATGTATCGTTGTTTTTCATAATGTATCGTTGTTTTTCATAATGTATCGTTGTTTTTCATATCACATCGGACAATTGTATTACTTAAGCGGCTATTTTTTTATTTATATTATTTTTTTTTTTCCTTATTCGTAATTTTTTACATAAACGAGTCAAGAGAAAATAAAATAAAATATTAAAAACACAAAATTCTGTCTTGTTTTCATAAATATAAATATTTTCTCATATCACATCGGACAATTGTATTACTGAAGCGATCATTTCCCTTATTTCCTGATTTATAGTATCTGATTTTTTTCCTTATTTAACTATTTACACAAACGAGCGAAATAAAAATAAATTATACATTAAAAACATGCGATTCTATCCTGTTTTTCATAATGTAATCGTTGTTTTCATATCACATCGGACAATTGTATTACTTAAGCAGCTATTTCTTTATAATAGTATCTTATTTTTTACCCTTATTTCAACTTTTTACACAAACAGCGAATAGTAAAAGTAAAAACATCATTGAAAACACGGAATTCTGTCTTGTTTTTCATAATGTATCGTTGTTTTTCATATCACATCGGAAGCTTTTATTACTTCAGCGATAATTTCCCTTACATGCCTTATAGTAATGCTTAATACTAAATACTAATACTTGACTAATACTTTCCTATGCTAAGACTGCCTTATAATAGTATTGATAATTTCCCTGAGTTAACTTATTTATAGTATCTGATTCTTTTCCTTATTTTAAACTATTTACACAAACGAGCGAATTTAAAGAAAAATATCATTGAAAACACGAATTTCTGTCCTGTTTTTCATAATGTATCGTTGTTTTTCATATCACATCGGACAATTGTATTACTTAAGCGGCTATTTCTTTATTAATAGTATCTTATTTGTTCCTAATTTTCAACTTTTTACACAAACGAGCGAATATTAAAGAAAAACTCATTGAACACACGAATTCTGTCCTGTTTTTTCATAATGTATCGTTGTTTTCATATCAACATCGAAGCTTTTATTACTTAAGCGCTATTTTTTTTATTTATATTATTTAATTTTTACCTTATTCGTAACTTTTTACATAAACGAGTCAAGAGAAAATAAAATAAAATATTAAAAACACAAAATTCTGTCTTGTTTTCATAAATTTAAATATTTTCTCATATCACATCGGACAATTGTATTACTTAAGCGATCATTTCCCTTATTTCCTGATTTATAGTATCTGATTTTTTTCCTTATTTTAAACTATTTAACACAAACGAGCGAAAATAAAATATAATTATACATTAAAAACATGCGATTCTATCCTGTTTTTCATAATGTATCGTTGTTTTTCATATCACATCGGGCAATTGTATTAGTTAAACAGCTATTTCTTTATTAATAGTATCTTATTTTTACCCTATTTCAACTTTTTACACAAACGAGCGAATATAAAAGTAAAAAAATCATTGAAAACACGCGATTCTGACTTTTTTTCATAATGTATCGTTGTTTTTCATATCAACATCGACAATTGTATTAGTTAACAGCTATTTCTTTATTAATAGTATCTTATTTTAACCCTATTTCAACTTTTTACACAAACGAGCGAATATAAAAGTAAAAAAATCATTGAAAACACGGAATTCTGTCTTGTTTTCATAATGTATCGTTGTTTTTCATATCACATCGGAAGCTTTTATTACTTAAGCGGCTATTTTTTTATTTATATTATTTATTTTTTTCCTTATTCGTAACTTTTTACATAAACGAGTCAAGCAATAAAATAAAATATTAAAAGCACAAATTCAGTCTTGTTTTCATAAATTTCAATATTTTCTTCATATCACATCGGACAATTGTATTACTTAAGCGATCATTTCCCTTATTTCCTTATTTATAGTATCTGATTTGTTCCTATTTTAAACTTTTTACACAAACGAGCGAATATTAAGAAAAAATATCATTGAAAAACACGTAATTCTATCCTGTTTTTCATAATGTATCGTTTTTTTCATAATGTTATCGTTGTTTTTCATAATGTATCGTTGTTTTTCATAATGTAATCGTTGTTTTTCATAATGTATCGTTGTTTTTCATAATGTATCGTTGTCTTTCATAATGTATCGTTGTTTTTCATAATGTATCGTTGTTTTTCATAATGTATCGTTGTTTTTCATAATGTATCGTTGTTTTTCATAATGTATCGTTGTTTTTCATAATGTATCGTTGTTTTTCATAATGTATCGTTGTTTTTCATAATGTATCGTTGTTTTTCATAATGTATCGTTGTTTTTCATAATGTATCGTTGTTTTTCATATCACATCGGACAATTGTATTACTTAAGCGGCTATTTTTTTATTTATATTATTTTTTTTTTTCCTTATTCGTAACTTTTTACATAAACGAGTCAAGAGAAAAATAAAAAAATAATTAAAAACACAAAATTCTGTCTTGTTTTCATAAATATAAATATTTTCTCATATCACATCGGACAATTGTATTACTGAAGCGATCATTTCCCTTATTTCCTGATTTATAGTATCTGATTTTTTTCCTTATTTTAAACTATTTACACAAACGAGCGAAAATAAAAATAAATTATACATTAAAAACATGCGATTCTATCCTGTTTTTCATAATGTATCGTTGTTTTTCATATCACATCGGACAATTGTATTACTTAAGCAGCTATTTCTTTATTAATAGTATCTTATTTTTACCCTATTTCAACTTTTTACACAAACGAGCGAATATAAAAGTAAAAACATCATTGAAAACACGGAATTCTGTCTTGTTTTTCATAATGTATCGTTGTTTTTCATATCACATCGGAAGCTTTTATTACTTCAGCGATAATTTCCCTTACATGCCTTATAGTAATGCTTAATACTAAATACTAATACTTGACTAATACTTTCCTATGCTAAGACTGCCTTATAATAGTATTGATAATTTCCCTGAGTTAACTTATTTATAGTATCTGATTCTTTTCCTTATTTTAAACTATTTACACAAACGAGCGAATATTAAAGAAAAAATATCATTGAAAACACGGAATTCTGTCCTGTTTTTCATAATGTATCGTTGTTTTTCATATCACATCGACAATTGTATTACTTAAGCGGTCTATTTTTTATTTAATGTATCTTATTTGTTCCTAATTTCAACTTTTTACACAAACGAGCGAATATTAAAGAAAAAACATCATTGAACACACGGAATTCTGTCCTGTTTTTCATAATGTATCGTTGTTTTTCATATCACATCGGAAGCTTTTATTACTTAAGCGGCTATTTTTTTTATTTATATTATTTAATTTTTACCTTATTCGTAACTTTTTACATAAACGAGTCAAGAGAAAATAAAATAAAATATTAAAAACACAAATTCTGTCTTGTTTTCATAAATTTAAATATTTTTCTCATATCACATCGGACAATTGTATTACTTAAGCGATCATTTCCCTTATTTCCTGATTTATAGTATCTGATTTTTTTCCTTATTTTAAACTATTTACACAAACGAGCGAAAATAAAAATAAATTATACATTAAAAACATGCGATTCTATCCTGTTTTTCATAATGTATCGTTGTTTTTCATATCACATCGGGCAATTGTATTAGTTAAACAGCTATTTCTTTATTAATAGTATCTTATTTTTACCCTATTTCAACTTTTTACACAAACGAGCGAATATAAAAGTAAAAAAATCATTGAAACACGCGATTCTGACTTTTTTTTCATAATGTATCGGTTGTTTTTCATATCACATCGGACAATTGTATTAGTTAAACAGCTATTTCTTTATTAATAGTATCTTATTTTTACCCTATTTCAACTTTTTACACAACGAGCGAATATAAAAGTAAAAAATCATTGAAAACACGGAATTCTGTCTTGTTTCATATGTATCGTTGTTTTCATATCACATCGAAGCTTTTATTACTTAAGCGGCTATTTTTTTATTTATATTATTTATTTTTTTCCTTATTCGTAACTTTTTTACATAACGATTCAAGAGAAATAAAATAAAATATTAAAAGCACAAAATTCAGTCTTGTTTTCATAAATTTCATATTTTCTCATATCACATCGGACAATTGTATTACTTAAGCGATCATTTCCCTTATTTCCTTATTTATAGTATCTGATTTGTTCCTTATTTTAAACTTTTACACAAACGAGCGAATTTAAAGAAAAAATATCATTGAAAACACGTAATTCTATCTGTTTTTCATAATGTATCGTTGTTTTTCATAATGTATCGTTGTTTTTCATAATGTATCGTTGTTTTTCATAATGTATCGTTGTTTTCATAATGTATCGTTGTTTTCATAATGTATCCGTTGTCTTTCATATGTATCGTTGTTTTTCATATGTATCGTTGTTTTTCATAATGTATCGTTGTTTTTTTATAATGTATCGTTGTTTTTTCATAATGTATCGTTGTTTTTCATAATGTATCGTTGTTTTCATAATGTATCGTTGTTTTTCATAATGTATCGTTGTTTTTCATAATGTATCGTTGTTTTTCATAATGTATCGTTTTTTTCATAATGTATCGTGTTTTTTCATATGTATCGTTGTTTTTCATAATGTATCGTTGTTTTTTCATATCACATCGGACAATTGTATTACTTAAGCGGCTATTTTTTTATTTATTTATTTTTTTTTTTCCTTATTCGTAACTTTTTACATAACGAGTCAGAGAAAATAAATAAAATATTAAAAACACAAAATTCTGTCTTGTTTTCATAAATATAAATATTTTCTCATATCACATCGGACAATTGTATTACTTAAGCGATCATTTCCCTTATTTCCTGATTTATAGTATCTGATTTTTTTCCTTATTTTAAACTATTTACACAAACGAGCGAAAATAAAAATAATTATACATTAAAACACGCGATTCTATCCTGTTTTTTTCATATGTATCGTTGTTTTTCATATCACATCGGACAATTGTATTAGTTAAGCAGCTATTTCTTTATTAATAGTATCTTATTTTTACCCTATTTCAACTTTTTACACAAACGAGCGAATATAAAAGTAAAAACATCATTGAACACACGCGATTCTGTCCTGTTTTTCATAATGTATCGTTGTTTTTCATATCACATCGGACAGTGTTATTACTTAAGCGATAATTTCCCCTATTTACCTTATTCATATTATCTTTTTTTTCCTAATTTCAACTTTTTACACAAACGAGCGAATATAAAAGTAAAAAAATCATTGAAAACACGCGATTCTGACTTTTTTTCATAATGTATCGTTGTTTTTCATATCACATCGGACAATTGTATAGTTGAAGCGCTATTTCTTTATTAATAGTATCTTATTTTTACCCTATTTCAACTTTTTACACAAACGAGCGAATATAAAAGTAAAAAAATCATTGAAAACACGGAATTCTGTCTTGTTTTTCATAATGTATCGTTGTTTTTCATATCGCATCGGAAGCTTTTATTACTTCAGCGATAATTTCCCTTACATGCCTTATAGTAATGCTTAATACTAAATACTAATACTTGACTAATACTTTCCTATACTAAGACTGCCTTATAATAGTATTGATAATTTCCCTGAGTTAACTTATTTATAGTATCTGATTCTTTTCCTTATTTTAAACTCTTTACACAAACGAGCGAATATTAAGAAAAAATATCATTGAAAACACGAATTCTGACTTTTTTTTCATAATGTATCGTTGTTTTTCATATCACATCGGACAATTGTATTACTTAAGCGGCTATTTCTTTATTAATAGTATCTTATTTTGTTCCTATTTTTCACTTTTTACACAAACGAGCGAATATTAAAGAAAAAACATCATTGAACACACGGAATTCTGTCCTGTTTTCATATGTATCGTTGTTTTTTCATATCACATCGGACAATTGTATTACTTAAGCGGCTATTTTTTATTTATATTATTTTTTTTTTTCCTTATTCGTAACTTTTTACATAAACGAGTCAGAGAAAATAAAAGTAAAATATTAAAACACAAAATTCTGTCTGTTTTTCATAAATATAAATATTTTCTCATATCACATCGGACATTGTATTACTTAAGCGATCATTTCCCTTATTTCCTGATTTATAGTATCTGATTTTTTTCCTTATTTTTAAAACTATTTACACAAACTGAGCGAAAATAAAAATAAATTATACATTAAAAACACGCGATTCTATCCTGTTTTTCATAATGTATCGTTTGTTTTTCATATCACATCGACAATTGTATTAGTTAAGCAGCTATTTCTTTATTAATAGTATCTTATTTTTACCCTATTTCAACTTTTTACACAAACGAGCGAATATAAAAGTAAAAACACATTGACACACGCGAGTTCTGTCCTGTTTTTCATAATGTATCGTTGTTTTTTCATATCACATCGGACAGTGTTTATTACTTAAGCGATAATTTCCCCTATTTACCTTATTCATATTATTTTTTTTTCCTAATTTCAACTTTTTACACAAACGAGCGAATTAAAAGTAAAAAAATCATTGAAACACGCGATTCTGACTTTTTTTCATAATTATCTTGTTTTTTCATATCACATCGGACAATTGTATTAGTTAAGCGGCTATTTCTTTATTAATAGTATCTTATTTTACCCTATTTCAACTTTTTACACAAACGAGCGAATATAAAGTAAAAAAATCATTGAAAACACGAATTCTGTCTTTTTTTTCATAATGTTCGTTGTTTTCATATCGCATCGGAAGCTTTTATTACTTCAGCGATAATTTTCCCTTACATGCCTTATAGTAATGCTTAATACTAAATACTAATACTTGACTAATCTTCCTATGCTAAGACTGCCTTATAATAGTATTGATAATTTCCCTGAGTTAACTTATTTATAGTATCTGATTTTTTTCCTTATTTTAAACTCTTTACACAAACGAGCGAATATTAAAGAAAAAATATCATTGAAAACACGGAATTCTGACTTTTTTTCATAATGTATCGTTGTTTTTCATATCACATCGGACAATTGTATTACTTAAGCGGCTATTTCTTTATTAATAGTATCTTATTTGTTCCTAATTTTCAACTTTTTACACAAACGAGCGAATATAAAAGTCAAAACATCATTGAAAACACGGAATTCTGTCCTGTTTTTCATATTGTATCGTTGTTTTTCATATTATATCGTTGTTTTTCATATCACATCGGACAATTGTATTACTTAAGCGGCTATTTTTTTATTTATATTATTTTTTTTTTTCCTTATTCGTAACTTTTTACATAAACGAGTCAAGAGAAAATAAATAAAATATTAAAACACAAATTCTGTTCTTGTTTTTCATAATATAAATATTTTCTCATATCACATCGGACAATTGTATTACTGAAGCGATCATTTCCCTTATTTCCTGATTTATAGTATCTGATTTTTTACCCTATTTCAACTTTTTACACAAACGAGCGAATATAAAAGAAAAAAAATCATTGAAAACACGGAATTCTGTCCTGTTTTTCATAATGTATCGTTGTTTTTCATATTGCATCGGACAATTGTATTACTTAAGCGGCTATCTTTATTTATTTGATCTTATTTTTTCCTTATTCGTAATTTTTTACACAAACGAGTCAAGAGAAAATAAAATAAAATATTAAAAACACAAAATTCTGTCTTGTTTTCATAAATATAAATATTTTCTCATATCACATCGGACAATTGTATTACTTAAGCGATAATTTCCCTTATTTCCTGATTTATAGTATCTGATTTTTTTCCTTATTTTAAACTATTTACACAAACGAGCGAAAATAAAAATAAATTATACATTAAAAACACGCGATTCTGTCCTGTTTTTCATAATGTATCGTTGTTTTTCATATCACATCGGACAATTGTATTAGTTAAGCAGCTATTTCTTTATTAATAGTATCTTATTTTTACCCTATTTCAACTTTTTACACAAACGAGCGAATATAAAAGTAAAAACATCATTGAACACACGGAATTCTGTCCTGTTTTTCATAATGTATCGTTGTTTTTCATATCGCATCGGAAGCTTTTATTACTTCAGCGATAATTTCCCTTACATGCCTTATAGTAATGCTTAATACTAAATACTAATACTTGACTAATACTTTCCTATACTAAGACTGCCTTATAATAGTATTGATAATTTCCCTGAGTTAACTTATTTATAGTATCTGATTTTTTTCCTTATTTTAAACTCTTTACACAAACGAGCGAATATTAAAGAAAAAACATCATTGAAAACACGCGATTCTGACTTTTTTTTCATAATGTATCGTTGTTTTTCATATCACATCGGAAGCTTTTATTACTTAAGCGGCAATTTTTTTATTTATATTATTTAATTTTTTCCTTATTCTTAAATTTTTACACAAACGAGTCAAGAGAAAATAAAATAAAATATTAAAAACAAAATTCTGTCTTGTTTTCATAAATTTAAATATTTTCTCATATCACATCGGACAATTTTATTACTTAAGCGATCATTTCCCTTATTTCCTTATTTATAGTATCTGATTTGTTCCTTATTTTAAACTTTTTACAGAAACGAGCGAATATAAAAGAAAAAATATCATTGAAAACACGTAATTCTATCCTGTTTTTCATAATGTATCGTTGTTTTTCATAATGTATCGTTGTTTTTCATAATGTATCGTTGTTTTTCATAATGTATCGTTGTTTTTCATAATGTATCGTTGTTTTTCATAATGTATCGTTGTTTTTCATATCGCATCGGACAATTTTATTACTTAAGCGATCATTTCCCTTATTTCCTTATTTATAGTATCTTATTTTTTTTCTTATTTTAAACTATTTACACAAACGAGCGAATATAAAAGTAAAAACATCATTGAAAACACGGAATTCTATCCAGTTTTTCATAATGTATCGTTGTTTTTCATATCACATCGGACAATTGTATTACTTAAGCGATAATTTCCCTTATTTCCATATATATATATTATCTTATTTTATCCTAATTTTAAACTTTTTACAGAAATAAGTGAAAAAAAAAAAAATCACACATTAATTTATTAAAAACACAAAATTCGGTCAGGTTTTCATAAATTTTAACATTTTCTCATATTGCATCGGACAGTTTTTCCACTAAAGCGATCATTTCCCCTTTTATATATATTCACTTATTCTTTCCTTATCAAATATTTACAGACCGAGTAAATAGAATAAAAAAGTAAAGTAAATCAATAATAAGAGTAAAAAGTAAAAACATTATTAAAAACACGCTATTCTATCCTGTGTTGCATAATATATCGTTGTTTTTCATATTAAATCAGACAATTTTCCACTTAAGCGGCTATCTCTCTATCTTCCCTTCACCCTATCACCCTCCTTTGTCACTTAACTAACTTATCTCGCCTCGTTAAGTAATATAAGTGGCGCGGGGGCGATATAAACACTTCTATTTGTTTATTTACCGACGCAACCCGACGTTCCCCTGTCCCCAATCAATACTAAAGAAGGGCGCTGATTGGCTAGGTGTGTTCCCGCGCTGGCCTCCCATTGGTCGATACGAAACAGAAGCTGCGTTGTGATTGGTCGACACACGCGAGACCTCCCGAACACATTTAAGCATCCGAATACATCGATATTTTGCTTTTTACTCAGTTACCCGGTAGACGTTGGAGAGGGAGGGTGTGTCTCGCCGAGCTCTCACACTCTAATCACCTTAATTACACCCTAACGACCCTGCCACGCACCTTAAGGGTAATTATAAAGGTGTGTTAAAGATGGTGAGAGTGAGTTACGGGTTTGTGAAGGGGTATTAATAGGTTATTTTGAGGTTTTTGTGAAGGTGTTGACAAGCATATGGTACTGCCTCCTCTTCTTCCTCTTGTGACCACCTACAATAATAATAATAATAATGATAATAATGATAGTAGTATATATAGTCATTGTTATTGTTATATATAGCAAAGAAATATCTAGTAAGACATGAAGTAATTATTATAATAGTTATGAACGTGACATAGTTATATACAGCTTAGAATAATGACACACATACACACACACACACACACACACACACACACACACACACACACACACACACACACACACACACACACACGGCTGCACCTAATATATATTTTTATCTATTAATTTATCTTAGCTAGTAATTAAGCCATCTGTCTAACATTGAATTTTACTACTACTACTACTACTACTACTACTACTACTACTACTACTACTACTACTACTACACTACTACTACTACTACTACTATAACTACTACTACTACTACTATACATACTACTCTACTACTACTACTAACTATACTTACTACTACTCACTACTACTCTACTACTACTACT
>JACEEZ010013913.1:112500-115000 GCA_016584305.1 Chionoecetes opilio
AAATGAGTTGCTAGCAGTTATCGGGCATGCTGAACACGAATCTGGAGTCAGTTTTCAGTTACAATGATTAAAAGTCCCTATTTCAGCCAATTCACAATGACATGATACTTCCAGATATTCCTTAAAAACCACAAATTAGACAAAACTTACTACAAGACATAACAATATGACAGGCATTGCTAGATTAATCATGACTTCAACACAACGATCAGTAGTAGTATTTTCAGTATTAGTAGTAGTATTATTAATCCCTATTTGAGCCACCCATGCGATTGTCAAAGTGCTTATAAAAACCTAGGAAGACCTACCTAAGAAGAAGAGGAGGAGGAGGAGGAGGAGGAGGAGGAGGAGGAGGAGGAGGAAGAAGAGAAGGAGGAGGAGGAGGAGGAGGAGGAGGAAGAGTTTTTTAAAGGGAAAGGAAAATTATGAAGGGGGGGAGAGGGGAGAGAGAGAGAGAGAGGGAGAGAGAGGAGAGAAAAGAGAGAGAGAGAGAAGAGAAGGACGAGAGGAAATGAGCCCGGGGGAAGAGAGAGAGAAAAGACCGACAGACAGAGCGAGAGAAAAGAGAAAAGCGGAGAGACAGACAGACAACAGAGTGAGAGAGAGAGAAGAGAGAGAAGGAAAAGAGATAGAGAGAGAAGAGAGTCCCTTTTAAAAATTTTTCTCATAGTCTTCATTTTCCCCTGGTCTTTGATATTTCATTCCTGACGCCCCTTTCTTTTCTCTCTCTCTCTCTCTTCTCTCTCTTTTCTCCTTCTCTTTTCATCTCTCTCTTTTCTCCCCCTCCAGCTGAAAAAATAAGTAAAAAACCCTTTTTTAAAAATAAGAAATTGTCTTTTAATAAAACCATATAATATATTGGTTTTGGTATTTTGTATAAAGGGAGAGAGAGAAGAGAGAGAGAGGAGAGAGAAGGGGAAGAGAGGGGGAGAGGAGAGACCCTTTTGGACCCAAAAAAACCCTTTAGTTTTGGGGGCATTTTAAAATAGTGGGCCTCTCCCCTCTCTCTCTCTCCCCTCTCTCTTCTCTCTCTCTCTCCCCGTATTTTCCCCAACCTAACCCCCTCTCTCTCTCTCTCTCCCATTTTCTCCTTCTTCCCTTTTCTCTCTTCCCCTCTCTCTCTCCCCTCTTCTCTCTCTGTATTTTCTCAACCATAAATCTCCTCTCTCTCTCTCTTTTCTCTTTCCCTCTCTCTCTTCTCCCTCTCTCTCTCTTTTTCCATCTCTCTCTTCCTTTTCTCCTTTTCTTTCTCCTCTCTCCTCTCCCCAAAAAATATAATAAAAGGATTATAGTAGCTATATGAAAAATTTAGGGAAACGCACTGAAAAAGGGGGCTTGTGTGGGGGGGGGGGCGTGGTGGGTGAAAAGGGGGGGGGGTAGGGATGGGGGAGGGGGGGAAAAAAGGGGAAATTTGGGGAAGGGGAATTTTGGGGGGGGGGGGCCGGGGGGGCAGGGGAGGGGGTTAAAATTTAAATTTGGGTTTTTCTATTAGTTAATGTATGGGTTAAGAAAGGGGGGTTGGGGGAGGGGGGGGGGGGTGGGGGGTTTGGGGGAGGAGGTAGGGTGGGGGGGGGGGTTTGGAAAAGGTTGGGGGGGGGGGGAGGAGGAAAGGGGGGGGGGAGGGGGAAGGGGGAAGTACCAAAAAAAATTAAAGGAAAAAAAAAGTTTAGAAGGGGGGAACTAGTGGAAAAGGGGGGACAGAGGGGGGTAAGGGGGGAAAGGGGGGAAAGGGGGAGGGAGGAAGGGGGGGGAAAGGGAAAAGGGGAAGAGAAGGGGGGAGGGGGGGTTTGGTAGGGGAAGGGAGGGGGGGTAGGGGAAGGGGGGGAAAGGGGGGGAAGCGAAAAGAAGGGGGAGGTGAGAGAGGTTGGTTTGGGGAAAGAAAGGGTAAGGGGTTTTGGGGGGGGGGGAAAGGGCGGGGAAAGGGGGGGAGGGGAGGGAGGGGGGAGGGGGGAAGGGGGTGGGGAAAATTTTTAAAAAGGGGACCTTTTCCCTTTTTAGGGTTTTCAGTGTCTCTTGAATTCGTTTGGGGGGGGGCCCTGTGTGTGTTTTTTGTGTGTGTCTCTCTCTCTCCCTCTCTCTCTCTCTTTTCTCTCTCTCCTCTCTCTCTCTCTCGTCTCTTTTTTTTTATATTTTGAGTGAGTTTTTTTTTAATTTTTTTTTCCCTTTTTCCTTCCTTTTTCCCTTTCCCTTTTTTCTTTCCCCCGCCATCTTTCCTTGCCCTTCCCCCCTTCCTTCCCTTTTTTTCTTTCCCCTTTCCCTTTCCCTTTCCCTTTCCCTTTCCTTTCCCGCTTTTTTTTTTCCCGCCCCGCCTTCTTTTCCCCCTTTCCCCCCTTCCTGCTTTCTTTCCTTCCTTTCCCTTCCCCCCTTCCTTTCCCTTTCCCTTTCCCTTTTTCCCCTTTCCCCCTTCCTTTCCTGCCTTTCCCTTTCCCTTTCCCTTTTTTTTTTTCTTTCTTTTTTTTTCTTTCTTTCTTTTCTTTCTTTTTTTTCTTTTTTCCACTAC
>JACEEZ010013913.1:120000-122500 GCA_016584305.1 Chionoecetes opilio
AAACGGTTAAGTTTGTCGCTTTTTTTAGGGTTTAAACGGTTAATTTGTCGCTTCTTTAGGGGTGAAACGGTTAATTTTGTCGCTTCTATAGGGTTGAAACGGTTAATTTTGTCGCTTTTTTAGGGTTGAAACGGTTAATTTTGTCGTCAATTTAGGGTTGAAACGGTTAATTTGGTCGCCTTTTTAGGGTTGAAACGGTTAATTTGGTCGCTTTTTTAGGGTTGAAACGGTTAATTTGGTCGCTTTTTTAGGGTTTAAACGGTTTTTAAATTTTGGGCGCTTTTTTAGGGGTTTTAAAAGGTTAATTTGGTCGCTTTTTAGGTTGAAACGGGTTAATTTTTTTCGTTTTTTGGGGTTTAAAGGTGAATTTTTTTCGCTTTTATAGGGTTAAACGTGAAATTTTTTCGCTTTTTTAGGGGTTTAAACGGTGAATTTTGTCCTTTTAGGTTGAAACGGGAATTTTGTCGCTTTTTTTTTGGGGTTTAAAAAGGTTAATTTTGTCGCTTTTTTTTTGGTTGAAACGGTTTAATTTTTTTCGCTTTTTTTAGGGTTTAAACGGGTTATTTGTTTTCTTTTTTAGGGGGGAAAAGGTTTTTTTTGTTTTGCTTTTTTAGGGTTTTAAAAGGGTTTAATTTTTTTTCCCCTTTTTTTAGGGTTGAAACGGTTAATTTTGTCATCATTTTAGGGTTGAAACGGTTAATTTGGTCACTTTTTTAGGGTTTAAACGCTTAATTTTGTCGCTTTTTTAGGGTTGAAACGGTTAATTTTGTCGCTTTTTTTAGTTAGCATTTAGTTAGTTATATTAGCATTAGTTATTTTATTAGTGTAAATTATAGCTTATTATTTAATCTAGTATTAGTTATTTTATTAGTTGAAGTATTGGCTAAAATAGATTGCTTTGGGTCAAACGGTTTTTTTTGTCGCTTTTTTTTTGGGGTTTAAAAAAAAGGTTTAATTTTGTCGATTTTTAAGGGGTTAACGGTTAATTTTGTCCTTTTTTAGGGTTAAACGGTTTTTTTTCGCTTTTTTGGTTGAAAAGGTTAATTTTGTTTTTTTTTAGGGTTTTAAACGGTTTAATTTTTGGGCGCTTTTTTTTGGGTTGAAAAGGGGGAATTTTGGGCGCTTTTAAGGGTTGAAACGGTGAATTTTTCGCTTTTTTAGGGTTAAACGGTTAATTTTGTTCCTTTTAGGGGAAAAGGTTAATTTTGGGGCGCTTTTTTTTTGGTTGAAACGGTTAATTTTTTGTCGCTTTTTTAGGGTTGAAAGGTTTTAAAAATTTTTTTTTTTTATTTAAAATTAAAAATTTTCCCCTTTTTATAATTAAATTTTTTTTTATTTAAAATTTTAAATTTTTCCTTTTTTATTAAAGGTTTTTAAATTTTTTATTTTATTTTAAACTAAATTTTTGGGGGGGGGTTTTTTGGGGTTTGGGGTTTTTTTGTCGCTTTTTTTTGGGGGTTAAAAACGGTTAATTTTGTCCTTTTTTTAGTTAAAAAGTTTTATTTTTCTTAGTTTTTTTTTAGTTAAAATTTAGCTTTTTTAGTTAAAGTATTTTTTTTATTTTTGGGTTTGCAAAAATAGGTTGCTTTAGGTTGAAACGGTTAATTTTGTCGCCTTTTTTAGGGTTTAAACTTATTTTTTTTCGCCCTTTTTTAGGGTTTAAACGGGTTTTTTTTTTGTTTTAGGGTTTAAAAAACGTTTATTTTTAATTTTTTTGGGTTTTAAACGGTTTTTTTGTCCTTTTTTTTGGGTTTTTAAAAAAGGGTTAATTTTTTTTCGCTTTTTTTTGGGTTAAACGGTTTTTTTTTGTTTCCTTTTTTTTGGGTTTAAACGGTTAATTTGTCCTTTTTTTTGGGTTTAAAAGGGTTTAATTTTGTCCTTTTTTGGTTAAAAGGTTTTAATTTTTCGCTTTTTTTAGGGTTGAAACGGTTAATTTTGTCTCATTTTTTGGTTTAAACGGTTAATTTGTCGCTTTTTGGGGGGAAACGGTTTTAATTTTGTCGCTTTTTTAGGGTTGAAAGGTTAATTTTTTTCGCTTTTTTTGTTAGCATTTTTGTTATTTTTTTTAGTAAAATTTTTTTTTTAGGGGAAAATTTGCTTTTTAGTTACAGTATTTTTTTTTTTGTTGATATTTGGGAAATAGGTTTTTTTAGGTTAAAGGTTAATTTTTGTTTTTTATTTAAAGGGTTTTTTGGCCTTTTTTAGGTTGAAACGGTTAATTTTGTCGCCTTTTTTAGGGTTTAAACGGTTCATTTTGTCGCCTTTTTTAGGGTTTAAACGGTTAATTTTGTCGCTTTTTTAGGGTTTAAACGGTTAATTTTGTTGCTTTTTTAGGGTTTAAACGGTTAATTTTGTCGCTTTTTTAGGGTTGAAACGGTTAATTTGTCGCTTTTTTAGGGTTGAAACGGTTAATTTTGTCGCTTTTATAGGGTTGAAACGGTTAATTTTTTTTCGCTTTTTTAGGTTAAACGGTTATTTGGGGCGCTTTTAGTTAAAGGTT
>JACEEZ010013914.1:0-11430 GCA_016584305.1 Chionoecetes opilio
TGTTGTGTGTGTGTGTGTTGTTGTGTGGGGGGACTGGGGGTGTGTGTGGTGTGTGTTGTGGGGTTTTGTGTGTGTGTGTGGTTTTTGGTATGGGTGGTTTTTTGGGTTTGGGTTTGGTGTTTGGGGGGGGTTTTTTTGACTGTGGTTGTTTTGGGTGTGTTGTTGTGGGGGGGGTTTTTGTTGTGTGTGTTTGTGGTGTGTGTGGTGTTGTGTGTGTTTTTGTGTGGGTTTTGTGTGTGTGTGTGTTGGGTTGTGTGTGTTGTGTGTTGTGTTTTGGGGTTGTGTGTGTGTGGGGGTGTGGGTGGGGGTGTGTGTGTGTGACTGTTGTGTGTGTGTGTGTTGTGTGTGGTTGGGGGGTGTGTGTTGTTTTGTGTGTGTGTGTGACTGTGTGTTGTTTGTGTACTTTTGTGTGTGTGTGTTTGTGTGTGTGTGTGTTTGTTGTGTGTGTGTGTGTGATGTGTGTGTGTGACTGTGTGTGGTGTGGTGTGTGTTGTGGAGTGTGATGTGTGTGTTGTGGGTGTTGTGTGTGTGTGTGTGTGTGGTGTGTGTGTGTGTGTGTGTTGGTGTGTGTGGTGTGTGTTTGCTGTGGCGTGTTGTGTGTGTGTGTGTGGGGTTGGTGTGACTGTTGTTTTGTGTGTGTGTGTGTGTGAATGTGTGTTTTGGTGTGTGCGTTGTGGGGGTGACTGTGTGTGGGGTGTGGGGTGTGTGTGTTGTGTGTGTGGTGTTTTTTGTGGGGTGTGTGTGTGTGTAAAAGTACGAAGGAAATTAAATAAATATTGATACACTAAAAAAATGGCTACGATTTTAAATAGAAAAAAATTTAAAAGGAAGAATTGCAAAAAGGGGAAAGGAAGGAAGGAAGGAAGGGAAGGAAGGAAAAAAAACAATAAAAAATAAATAATAAAAATAAGACAAATGAAAAGGGAAAGGAAGAAGGAAGGAAGGAAAGGATAAATTGTAAAGGAAGGAAGGGAAAGGAAGGAAAAATTGAAAAGGGAGGAAAGGGAAAAGGAAAAGGAAGGAAAGGGGAAAGGATGAATTTATAGAAGGAAGGAAGGAAGGAAGGAAGGATGAATTGATAAAGGGAAGGGAAAGGAAGGGAAGGGAAAGGAAGGATAAAATTTATAGAAGGAAGGATAAATTGATAGAAGGAAGGAAGGAAAGGGAAAAAGGAAAAAGGGGAAGGATAAATTTGATGGGAAGGAAAGGGAAAGGAAAGGGAAAAAAGGATGAATTGATAAAAAGGAAGGAAGGAAGGAAGGAAGGAAGGATAAATTTTTTGAAAGGAAAGAAGGAAGGAAGTATGGAAAATGGATAGTGATAAAGGGAAATAGAAGGAAGGGAAAGGGAAAGGGAAGGATAAATTTGATAGAAAAAAGGGAAAGGAAAGGAAGGAAGTTGGATAATTTTGGATAGAAGATAGAAGGATAGAAGGAAGGAAGGAAGGAAGGGGATGAATTATAGAAGAAGGGAAAGGGAAAGGGAAGGAAAGGAAAGTAGGATGAAGGATGATAGAAGAAAGGGGAAAGGGGGGAAGGGAAAGGAAAAAGAAGAAAAAGGTGGAAATTTTATTAAATTTAAGAAGTAAAAAAAGGAGGAGAAAAGGGGAGAAGAGAAGGGGAGAGAGAGAGAGAAAAAGGAGAAGAGAGAGGGGAGAGAAAAAGAGAGAAAAGGAGGAAAAACCCCATTATCACCGAAAAACATAACCCTGGTTTGAAAACTGTTTGAAAAGGAGTACGTACTCCCCCCCCCTTCCCCCCCTTCCCTTTCCCCTTCCCTCCCCTTCCCCTTTCCCCTTTCCCTTCCCCCCTTCCCTTCCCCTTCCCTACCCCTCCTTTTCTTCCCTCACCTCTTTCCTCACCCCAGACTAAAACACCTCCTCCACCTCGTCCCTCCCTCCCCCTCCTCCTCCTCCCCTCCTCCTCCTCCTCCTCTCCTCCCCCTCCTCCCCTCCCTCCTCCCCCTCCTCCTCCTCCTTATTCCTCCCCCTCCTTTCCTCCCCTCCTCCTCCCCCTCCCCCTTTATTCCTCCCCCTCCGCCCCTCCTCCCCCTCCCCCTTTTCCTCCTCCGCCTCCTCCTCCTCCCCCTCCCTCCTCCTCCCCTCTCCTCCTCCCCCTCCTCCCCCTCCTCCTCCTTTTCCCTCCTTTTTTCCTCCTCCCCCCTCCTCCCCCCCTTTGAGGAAGAGAAAAATAGGGGAGTAATAATATGGGAAAGGGAAAAGGAAAGGGTGGGGGGGAGAGAGAGAGAGGAGAGAAAAAGAGAGAGAGAGGAGAAGGGGGAGAGGGGGGAGAAAAAACCCAGAGAGAGGAGGGAGAGAGGAGAGAGGGGGAGGGAGAAAAGGAGAGAAAAAAAAAAAAAAAAAAAAAAAGAGAGAGGAAAGAGGGGGAGAGAGGAAGAGAGAGGGGGGAGAGAGAAGGGGAAAAGAGAGAGAAGAAGAGAGGGGAAAGCAGAGAGAGAGTGAGAAGAAAAAATCAGAATCAGAATCAACGCAAAAGGAAAATTTAAAAAAATGAAGAAAGTTTTTTAAATATATAGAAAGGAAAAAAAAGTAGAAATTTGTAAAGGAGAATAAAGGAAAAATGAAAATGACTAAATAAAAAAGAGAAAAAAAAATGAAAGATAATGAAAGATAATGAAAAAAAGAAAAAAAAACATACGAAGGGGAATTAGTGATAAATGGACAGCAAATGAATATATAATAATAAAATAAAATAAAATTGATAAGAAAGAAAAAAAACAAAAGATCGAAAATTTGAGTCCGATTGAATTTTAATATTAAGAGAAAGATTTTTTTTTTTTTTTTTTGCATTTTTATTATTTGATTTTTGAAGTTTTATTACGCACACGCACAACACACACACCCCACACACACGCACGCACACAACCACACCACACACCACACACACACCACACACACACACCCCACACAACACCCACACACACACACACCACACCACACACCCAAAAAACCACACACACACACACACACACACACGTGCATTACAGAAAATTAGATGTAAAGGGATTTGATGAGAGAGAGAGAGAGAGGAGAGAGAGAGAGGAAGAGAGAGAGAGAGAAGAGAGAGAGAAAAAGGGGGAAGAGCATTAGGGGAAAAAGAGAGACTTCCTTCCCAAGAACATTAAAAGTCAGATTATGCCGGATTAGTCTTAGTTAATGGAGGAGGAGGAGGAAAGGAGGAGAGGAGGAAAAGGAGGAGGAGGAGGAAGAAGAGGAGGAGGAGGGTCGGTTATGGACCTTTCCTAGTGACCACATCACGTCTTCCTATTAAGTGTGTCACGGTGAGTGTGTGTGTGTGTGTGTGTGTGTGTGTGTGTGTGTGGGGTGTGTGTGTGGTGTGTGTGTTGTGTGTGTGTGTGTGGTATGCAGAGAGAATATAAAGAAGAAGAAGAAGTAACAAAGTAGTAATTGAAAGTGTATGAATGAGAAAGAAAGATAACTGAGAAACAAAGATAGTAAGTGAAATAAAGATCAATTAATATATTATAAGGAGGGAAATATAATAATGGAAATAATTAGTCTTCTGTAAACTACTATCAGAGACATCAGTTCATACGTTAAGCTTATTATTTTTATTGAGCTAATTATTAAGTATGTTCACAATACGATATAAGAACTAATAATTATGGCTTTGATATCATTTGAGTTTTTTCTTATCGGTCATATTACGAAATCCATTACTAGTTTTCGTGACTGTGAAATAGATAGTTTTATTGATGACGTTATAAAAATACAATACTTTTACTTTAAGTGACTCAATTGGTCGACTGTGAAATAGATAGTTTTATCGCTCATATTAAAAAAATATATTAGTTCTTCTTGTGACATTATATTATTCTACTGTGAAATAGTTACGTTTTATTGCGCGTGTTAAAGACTGCATTAATTCTTCTCTAAGTGACTTATTGTTGAACTGTGAAATAGTGAGTTTTATTGATAACGTTATAAAAATATAGAACTTTTTCTAGTGACATTATTTTGTTGAGCTGTGAAATAGTTTTTTTTTTTAATAGAATACTAAGAATGTATTTATTTCATCGATAATGTTAAAAAATACATTACTATAACTTGTCGTGACTAGATTGGCTTTGATTTAATTTAAGCTTTTTCTTATCGATAATATGACAAAATCCATTACTAACTTTTCTTGACTATATCGTTCAACTGTGAAATAGTTTGTTTTAATGAAAGTAAAAAAAACCATTACTTCTTCTAGTGATTTATATTTAATTTGAACGTTTTTCTTATCAATAATGTTAAAAATCTATTAGTTATGTTGTTGACTATATTGTTCAACTGTGAAATAGATCGTTTTTGTCATAAAAAAAAATATATATATTAATTTTATCGGTAATGTTAAAGCAATGTATTTCTTCCTCGTGTGAGTGTATTGTTGAGCCGTGAAATGGAGCGTTATCATTTTATCAAATAACTTTTTATTATGGAAAAAAATATCATATCGAACTAATACCACATTAAATTGTTCAGCTGTGAAATAGATTACGTTTTATTGATAACAAAAAAAAATCTAATATTCTTGTGAGTATATTGTTGAGCCGTGAAACACTTACCTTAACTATGTCAATTACCTTTTTATTAGGGAAAAAAATATCCTATCGAACTAATACCACGTTAAATTGTTCAGCTGTGAAATTATAAACTTGTGAATAAATATAAATTATAAATAAAAAAAGTATAAATTGTAGTTTTATGATAATACTTAAAAAATGCAATAATTCTTCTTGAGCCGTTGACCATTGTTGAGCCGTGAACTAGATCGTTATAATGAGATCAAATGCCTTTTTATTATACAAAAAAATATCCTATCCCATTATCATCGCATTAAATTGTTCAGCTGTGAAATAGTTACGTCTTATTGATCACGCTTAAAAAATCTATTAATTCTTTTTGTGACATTATTGTTGAGTCGTGAAATAGTTTAATTTAATTGATAACATAAAAAATATATTACTTTTTCTTGTGACATTATTTTGTTCAGCTGGGAAATAGTTGTTTTATTGATAATATAAAAAATCCATTGCTTCTTCTAGTGACTTGTATTTGATAGGAACTTTTTTTTCGATAATGCTTAACAATCTATAATTTTTTCTTCTTGTGACATATTGTTCAGGCGTGAATTTTTTTTTTTTTTTTTTTTTTTTTTTTTTTTTTTTTACATCTGTGCCTATAGCGCGTGTAGGCAGTGGTGACCCAGGGCTCGGATGATAGGCTCTGGAGGTTCACTTGAGGGGTGTGATGGCTGGTCCTCGCCCGTGGTGGCGCAGGCAGGATTCTTATAGTGACGCCTGTGATTAGAGGCTCATGCCGCCCCCCTGTGTCCTCCGATGCACTCGCAATCGAAGGTAGAGTTGATGGGCAGGGCATGTGGGTGTTCTTAGGCCACTCGACGGTGCAGAAAGGTTTTGGTTTTCTTCGGGGATCGAACTCAGGTCACCGAGAACGCCAGTCGGAGACGCTAACTACTCTGCTACCGCCTCCCCAAATATACTAAATAAAAAATACTAAATTTTATTGATAACGTTATAAAAATCCATTACTTCTTCTTTAAGTGACTATATTGTTGAACTGTGAAAAAGCGAGTTTTATTGACAACAAAAAAATCCATTACTTTTTCTTTTGACATTAAATTATTCAGCTATGAAATCAATAGTTTTTTTCCTTTTTTTTAATAGAATACTAAAAAATATATTAATTTTTATCGGTAATGTAAAAAGATATATTAGTTATTTTCGTGAGTATATTGTTGAGCCGTGAAATAGATGGTTTTTATGAGATCAAATACCTTTTTATCTTAAACAAAAAAATAATATATAGCAAAAATCCATTACTTCTTCTTGCGACTTTTATTTAATTTGAACTTTTTTTATCGACAATGTAAAAATATATATTACTTCTTCATGTGAGTATATTGTTGCGCCGTGAAATACTTGCCTTAATTATATCAAATATCTTTTATTAGAAAAAAATATCATATCGAATAATATCACATTAAATTGTTCAGCTGTGAAATAGTTACGTTTTGTTGATAAGGCTTAAAAAATGCATTACTTCTCTTTGTGACTATTGTTCATCCGTGAAATACTTACCTTAATTACCTATATCAAATATCTCTATTAAACACAAAAATATGATATCGAGTTTTAGTAAGAGTTTTAGTAAGAGTTTTAGTAAGAGTTTTTGGACGAGTTTAGTAAATTTTGGTAAGATCTTTTAGTAAGAGTTTAATAAAAGTTTTAGTAAGAGTTTTGTATAAGAGTTTTAGTAAGAGTTTTAGTAAGAGTTTTAGTAGGAGTTTGGTAAGAGTTTTAGTAAGAGTTTTGGTAAGATTTTTAGTAGATTTTGAAAGTAAGAGTTTTAGTAAGTTTTAGGTAAGAGTTTTAGTAATAGTTTTAGTAAGAGTTTTTGGTAAGAGTTTTTAATAAAGAGTTTTAGTAAGAAAGCTTTATATGATTTTAAAAGAGTTTGGTAAGAGTTTTAGTAAGAGTTTTAGTAAGAGTTTTAGTAAGAGTTTTAGTAAGAGTTTTAGTAAGAGTTTTAGTAAGAGTTTTAGTAAGAGTTTTAATAAGAGTTTTAGTAAGAGCTTTAGTAAGAGCTTTAGTAAGAGTTTTAGTAAGAGCTTTAGTAAGAGCTTTAGTAAGAGTTTTAGTAAGAGTTTATAAAAGAGTTTAATAAGAGTTTTGGTTAAGAGTTTTAGTAAGAGTTTTAGTAGTTTTTAGTAAGAGTTTTAGTAAGAGTTTGGTAAGAGTTTTAGTAAGAGTTTTAGTAAGAGTTTTAATAAGAGTTTTAGTAAGAGTTTTAGAAAGAGTTTTAGTAAGAGTTTAGTAAGAGTTTTAATAAGAGTTTTGGTAAGAGTTTTAGTAAGTTAGAGTTTTAGTAAAAGTAGATTTTGGTAAGAGTTTTAGGGTAAGAGTTTTAGTAAGAGTTTTTAATAAGAGTTTTAGTAAGAGTTTTAGTAAGGATTAGAGTTTTAGTAAGAGTTTTAATAAGAGTTTTAGTAAGAGTTTTAAAGTAAGAGTTTTAGTAAGAGTTTTAATAAGAGTTTTGGTAAGAGTTTTAGTAAGAGTTTTAGTAAGAGTTTTAATTTAATGAGTTTTAGTAAGGTTTAGTAGTTTAGTAAGAGTTTTAGTAAGAGTTTTAATAAGAGTTTTAATAAGAGTTTTAGTAAGAGTTTTAGTAAGAGTTTTAGTAAGAGTTTTAGTAAGAGTTTTAGTAAGAGTTTTAATAAGAGTTTTGGTAAGAGTTTTAGTAAGAGTTTTAGTAAGAGTTTTAATAAGAGTTTTAGTAAGAGTTTTAGTAAGAGTTTTAGTAAGAGCTTTAGTAAGAGTTTTAATAAGAGTTTTGGTAAGAGTTTTAGTAAGAGTTTTAGTAAGAGTTTTAATAAGAGTTTTAGTAAGAGTTTTAGTAAGAATTTTAATAAGAGTTTTAGTAAGAGTTTTAGTAAGAGGACGCACGCAAAAAAATATATATCAAGATGCATTACTTCTAGTGACTTTATTTAATTTGAACTTTTTTTATCGACAATGTAAAAAAATCTATTACTTCTTCTTGTGACTATATTGTTGAGTCGTGAAATACGTACCTTAATTATATCAAATATCTTTATTAAACACAAAAATATGATATCACATTAAGCTGTGAAATAGTTACGTTTTATTGATAACGTAAAAAAATCTATTAATTTTTCTTGTGACATTATTGTTGAACTGTGAAATAGATCGTTTTATCGGCCATATAGAAAAAATATATTAGTTCTTTTATTGACATTATATTATTCAGGTGTGAAATAGTGAAGATTAATTGATAACGTCATAAAAATACATTAGTTCTTCTTGTGATATATTTAATTAGAACTTTTTTTGTCGACAATATTAAAAAATCTATTAGTTATTTTCGTGACTATATTGTTCAACTGTGAAGTGGATAGTTGTAATGAGATCAAATACATTTTTATTATACAAAAAAATCTGATATCAAGGTTTAGTGCGAGGACGCGTGCATGACGGCAGGAACATGGGAGGTAATTGTTATGATTTTATTCTTGGTGCCGTTTTTGTGGTCATAAAAGTAATAACCTGTCTTTGCCGGCATCATTTGTTAAGCCATTCCCAAGGCTATTAAGGGGCAGCCAGGAAGCACAGAGACAGACGATTAACATTTATTACAGGTATTCATCATTTATTGTTGCGTGACGATTTTTACTGATTTTTATTCATTTTTTATATACATGGCAACACTTTTTGGTCTTTTTTTTATATACATGGCAACACTTTTTGGTCTTTTTTTTATATACATGGCAACACTTTTTTTGGTCTTTTTTTATATACATGGCAACACTTTTTGGTCTTTTTTTTATATATGGCAACACTTTTTGGTCTTTTTTTTATATACATGGCAACACTTTTTGGTCTTTTTTTTATATACATGGCAACACTTTTTGGTCTTTTTTTTATATACATGGCAACACTTTTGGTCTTTTTTTTGTATATATATGGCACACTTTTTAGTCTTTTTTTATATACATGGCAACACTTTTTGGTCTTTTTTTTTTATATATGGCAACACTTTTTGGTCTTTTTTTTATATACATGGCAACACTTTTTGGTCTTTTTTTTGTATATACATGGCAACACTTTTTGGTCTTTTTTTTTTATATATATGGCAACACTTTTTGGTCTTTTTTTTATATATGGCAACACTTTTTGGTCTTTTTTTATATATATGGCAACACTTTTTGGTCTTTTTTATATATATGGCAACACTTTTTGGTCTTTTTTTTATATACATGGCAACACTTTTTGGTCTTTTTTTTATATACATGGCAACACTTTTTGGTCCTCTTTTTATATACATGGCAACACTTTTTGGTCTTTTTTTTTATATACATGGCAACACTTTTTGGTCTTTTTTTTATATATATGGCAACACTTTTTTTTTTTAGTTGGTATCATTTTTCTCTTTTTTTTAGTTTATATTTAAAGCTGGTAACATTTTTTAGAATTATTACGTCATCTACTTTCAATTAATAAAAAACACACGGTGAACTTGTATTATTATCATTTATAATTTTTTTTATTACCAGCATTACTTTTTTTTATTTTTTTTTTTTAATTTTAGAGCTTAGACTATAACTTATCATTTATTAGTATTATTATTATTCATTTTTTATTCTTTTTTTAATATTTTATAACTACTTGCAATAAAAAAAAATATATTGTCATTGTAGATATGAAAAAAGGTACAAAATTTAGTATTATCATTTATTGTTATGTTATTATCATTTATCATTTTAACATTTTATTTAGCCATTTTGTATTACTATCACTTATCATATTTTGTTTTTTATTATTTTATTACTACAGACGGTGAACATAGAACATTACAAGACGGTGAACATAGAACATTACAAGACGGTGAACATAGAACATTAGAAGACGGTGAACATAGAACGTTACAAGACGGTGCACATAGAACATTACAAGACGGTGAACATAGAACATTACAAGACGGTGAACATAGAACATTACAAGACGGTGCACATAGAACATTACAAGACGGTGCACATAGAACATTACAAGACGGTGCACATAGAACATTACAAGACGGTGCACATAGAACATTACAAGACGTGCACATAGAACATTACAAGACGGTGCACATAGAACATACAAGACGGTGACATAGAACATTACAGACGGTGAACATAGAACATTACAAGACGGTGACATAGAACATTACAAGACGGTGAACATAGAACATTACAAGACGGTGAACATAGAACATACAAGACGGTGAACATTAGAACATTACAAGACGGTGAACATAGAACATTACAAGACGGTGACATGAACATTACAAGACGTGTGAACATAGAACATTACAAGACGGTGAACATAGAACATTACAAGACGGTGAATATAGACATTACAAGACGGTGAACATAGAGAACATTACAAACGGTGAATATAGAACATTACAAGACGGTTGAACATAGAACATTACAAGACGGTGAACATGAGAACATTACAAGACGGGAACATAGAACATACAAGACGGGTGCACATAGAACATTACAAGACGGGCACATAGAACATTACAAGACGGTGAACATGTAGAACATTACAAGACGGTGAACATAGAACATTACAAGACGGTGAACATAGAACATTACAAGACGGTGAACATAGAACATTACAAGACGGTGAACATAGAACATTACAAGACGGTGAACATAGAACATTACAAGACGGTGAACATAGAACATTACAAGACGGTGAACATAGAACATTACAAGACGGTGCACATAGAACATTACAAGACGGTGAACATAGAACATTACAAGACGGTGCACATAGAACATTACAAGACGGTGCACATAGAACATTACAAGACGGTGAACATAGAACATTACAAGACGGTGCACATAGAACATTACAAGACGGTGCACATAGAACATTACAAGACGGTGCACATAGAACATTACAAGACGGTGAACATAGAACATTACAAGACGGTGAACATAGAACATTACAAGACGGTGAACATAGAACATTACAAGACGGTGAACATAGAACATTACAAGACGGTGAACATAGAACATTACAAGACGGTGAACATAGAACATTACAAGACGGTGCACATAGAACATTACAAGACGGTGAACATAGAACATTACAAGACGGTGCACATAGAACATTACAAGACGGTGCACATAGAACATTACAAGACGGTGAACATAGAACATTACAAGACGGTGAACATAGAACATTACAAGACGGTGAACATAGAACATACAAGACGGTGAACATAGAACATTACAAGACGGTGAACATAGAACATTACAAGACGGTGAACATAGAACATTACAAGACGGTGAACATAGAACATTACAAGACGGTGCACATAGAACATTACAAGACGGTGCACATAGAACATTACAAACGGTGAACATAGAACATTACAAGACGGTGAACATAGAACATTACAAGACGGTGAACATAGAAACATTACAAGACGGTGAACATAGAAACATTTACAAGACGTGCACATAGAACATTACAAGACGGTGAACATAGAACATTACAAGGACGGTGAACATGAACATTAAAAGGGGGTGAACATAAAACATTAAAGACGGTAAAACATAAAACTTTACAAGAGGGGGAACATGTTTAAAACGGTGAAACTAGAACTTACGGGGAGGGGTGAACATAGAAAAATTACAAGACGGTGAAATAGAACTTTTTACAAGACGGTAAATAGGAAAACAATTACAAGACGGTGACATAGAACTTTAAAACAAGACGGTGAACATAGAAATTACAAGAGGGGAAACATGGGAACTTTACAAGACGGTGAACATAGAACATTAAGAGGGTAAACAAAAAAAAATG